>CAUYLG010056785.1:0-25961 GCA_963573385.1 Cacajao melanocephalus | reverse complement strand
CATTTTCAGACTGAATACTGTTTTGATGAATGAAAATGATTTATATAGGGTTACTTTAAATAAAATTTATTACTTTTGAATATACTAATTTTTCCTTCAATTTATTTTTTGTTATTATTATTATTATTTGGGATGGAGTCTCACTCTGTTGCCCAGGCTGAAGTGCAGTGGTGCGATCTTGGCTCACTGCAACCTCTGCCTCTCAGGTTCAAGGGGATCTCCTGCCTCAGCCTCCCAAGTAGCTGGGACTACAGACATGTGTCACCACACCCAGCTAGTTTTTGTATTTTTAGTAGAGATGGGGTTTCACCATCTTGGCCAGGCTGGTCTCAAACTCCTGGCTTCAAGTGATCCACCCTTTTCGGCCTTCCAAAGTGCTGGGATTACAGGCATGAGCCACTATACCTGGCCTGTTTTTATTATTATTTTTAATGGACTCATAACAGTTATACTTTTTGCAGGCACAGTGTGATATTTTGATGCATATATACATAATCAAATCAGGGTAATAAGCATAACCATCATCTCAAACATCTATAATTTCTTTGTGTTGGGAACATTTAATATCTGCTCTTCTTGATATTTGAAAATACTCAACAAATTATTGTTAATTATACTCATCCTACAGTGCTATAGAAAACTAGAACTTATGCCTCCTTTAAAGCTACAATTTTGTATATGTTAACCAATCTCTCACCATCTCTCCTTCCCACACCCTTGCTAGCCTCTAGTAACCACTATTTTACTCTTTACTTCTATGAGATCAACATTGTAGCTTCCACATATGGGTAAAACACAGGTGTATTTATCTTTCTGTGCTTGCCTAATTTTATTTAGCATATTGTTCTCCAAGCTCCTTTGTGTTGCTCCAAATGACATGATTTCTTTTTAATGACTGAATGACATTCCATTGTATATAGATAGCACATTTTCTTTATTCATCTGTTGATAGACACTTAGGTTGATTGAATATATTGGCCACTGTGAATAGTGCTACAGTAAAAATTCGAGTGCAGGTAGCTCTTTGACATACTGATTTTGTTGCCTTTGGAAATATGCCCTGTAGTGAAGTTGCTGGATCTTATGGTAGCCCTATTTTTAATTTTTTGAGGAACTTCCATACTGTTTTTTATAATACCCATTCTAATTTACATTGCCAGCAACAGCATATAAGAATTTACCCTTCTCCACATTTTCTCCAGCATTTGTAATTTCTGGATTTTGATAACAGTCATTCTAACTAGTGTCAGAAAATATTGTGGTTTGATATGCATTTCTCTGATGATTAGTAATTTGAACTCTTAAAAAATATCTGTTGGCCATTTGTGTGTCTTCTTTTGAGAGATATCTATTCAGCTCATATTAAAATGAGATATCTATTCATGCCCATTTAAAAATAATTTTTTTGTATTAAGTTCCTTGAATATTCTGCATATTGATCCCTTGTCTGAGAAACAGTTTGCAAATATTTTGTTTTATTCAATAATTATTTCTTTATTCTTTTGATTTTCTTCTTTTCTCTGCAAAAGCATTTTAGTTTGACATAATCCCATTTGTCCAATTTTACTTTTATTTTCTGTGCTTTTGAAGTCTTATTCATACAAATTTAGCAGCTATTTTTAGTACAAAAATAAAATTTAACTAAAAAAATTTTTAAAAAACAATGGAGAGCAGAGTAGGGATTTTCTGATATCAGTTGAATTATTAGGAAGAGTTATAACTAAAATTGATTCTCTGACCCTCAAAGTTAATGAAATCAATAACTGCTTCCCCAGCAAACACAAACAAAATTTTTTGGTGATGAGATATTAATTTAGTAAAGATGAATCTTAATTATTTGCTATAGAAGAAGCCTAACATACAATATTATAATGATGATTGTCACAACTTATCTTTATTTTTACTTATGGGAAAATGTTCTTTATTACATTGTAGACCAGAAATCAATGAAGGAAAGTAGGGAATCCTTAAAAGTTGAGTGAAATAAAGAAAATAAAAGTAAAACTCAATTACCTAAGGATAAATAAAATTTGGTAGAAAATAATTGGAAACTTCTATGGTACAACATGGTGACTATAGTTTATAATAATATATTACATTATTGAAATTGCTGAAAGAGTAGATTTTAAGTATTCTCATCACAAAAAAATAAGTATGTGAGGTAATTCATATGTTAATTGGCTAATTTTAGCCATTTCATTCCATATATATTTCAAAACATGTTGTACATAATAAATGTATATGTTTTATTTGTCAATTTAATATTTTTAAAAAAGAAAAGAAAAGAAGAATTGGGAACTGGCTTGACAGAATACCCTTTCCTGTCTAGAATGATTTTGTCTTTTCATCTTTATTGCTCTCATTTTTGTTATTGTATGTATGCTTATACTGTGATATTTTTTGCTGTCTTACCTGAAGTAGTCAGCAAACTCACTTTAGAATCCCCTTCCCTCCAAATACTTTATTCAAATACATTTTGAACCTTTCAGAATTCTTCATAATCAGATACTGCATACGTATATGGGACATCCTTCTGTGATCGATGTGCAGGAGCTTTAGCTTATGAAAATTCTATGAAGGCTGCACAGAGTGTTTTGGCTTAATTCTACATTGAGGAAAATGAGATCACTTATCAGGTAAAATGCTGTTTGAATTCACTGTTCTGTATAGAAACAAGGATGTATATATATGTTTTCATGCATGGTTCCAGAACATTAGCAGTATATCTAAGACCAAAAATGTTTTTACATAACTGAATTGCAAAATTATTTTTATTATTAAGGTATTTCAATAGTTAAAATTCTTCAATTAGCAATAAATATATGTCAACCTAATCTTATCTGTCACTGTTTTCTAAGGAGCACATTAAATACTGCTATACTTTATCTGTTACTATGTGTAATACGTATGCAACGCTTCATTGTGTGAACATCTCTTAAGCACTTACATAAACACTTCTCTACCTTTTCTAGTTAGACTTCTGTACCTTTCCATAATATTATGATAACAGTAAAATTATTTCAGTAGTCCCATGATGGTATTAAACATATCTAGAGAACACTCCCCAAAGTTCCTTTTTAATTAAGATTCTTTATGAATTAGATAATTGAGTATAAGCTCATAACATGGCCACCTTCCAAGAACTAACAATAGTTATGTTAGTGAACTATGTTACCTAGTAACAAATGTTTCATAGCATTTCCATAATATTATACTAATACATTCAAGTTGCCCTAAGTTATCATAGCTAAATACATGGGCAAAACTATCCACAAATATTACATAAACACCTTTGTAAAAATGCATTTTGTCTTTTCTCTCAAAGTTCCTTTGTATATATTCCTGGTTTTCTGCTTCATCCTGGAAACTGGTTCTGTGCCACAATAGGTATGCCAAATGGGGAAAAATAAACAATAAAAATGAATTCATTAGTAATTCTAGAACTAAAAATTTCTGAAGTAAAAGAATTTCCCTAGATTGGAACTGATAACTGAATAAGCATGACAGAGGAAAGTAAGATAAATCAATTAAATTTATATAGGATGTAAAACAGTAAGAAAAAAAATTTCAAAGATGAACAGAGACTTAGGGGCTTGTTAGATGTAGATGATCTTGGTATCAAACAGTTCAATACATGTGTAATTATAATAGTAGAAGGAAAGAAAATTGAGAAAAATATTTAAGAAACTGTTTTATATTTTCCAAGTTTTATAATAGATATACATTTGCAGATATGAGATGCTTGATAGATATCAAGTAAAAAAAAAATGAGCTAAAAGTTAGGTGGATTGCTGTCAAATATTTGAAAGCCAAAGATAAAGTATATATCTTGAAAGTGACAAGAGAAAATCAATATGTTACATGCAGGAGACAAGATTCTAATTAATGGCTAATTTATTACCAGAATTTATGAAGAAAAGAAAAAAAAGAAATAACATCTTTACAGTGTTGAAATACACACACACACACACACACACACACACACACAAATTGTCAGAATTCTATACTCAGCAAAACATCTTTCAATAGTGAAGGTAAAATATAAATATTGTCACATAAAATAATTAAGGGTACATCATCAGTAACATACCTGCCCTACAAGAAATGTTAAGGGAAATTCTTTCGGCTGAGAGAAAATGATAGCAAAGAAAAGATGTATTCTCAAAAAAAAAGAAAAGAACATCTGAATCAGAAAATATCTGGGTAGATGAAAAAGTTATTTTTTGGCCATTCTCTTTATAATTTTTAGAGAAATCATATAACCGTTGAAGAAGCTATATATATACACATATATATATAGCTGTCTTTTAGATTTATATGTATGTATATTTAATATAACCATAACTTAAGAAGGTGATATGAAATTACATGCACAAGAGTTTAATATTTTAAGCAATATAGCACATTATTAAAGTATAAAGAGTTAACGATACACATTATAATGCCTATGGCACTGAGAAAAAGTCATGAAAGAAAGTAAAGTAGCTATAAATACAACAGGAAAATGTAAGTAATAGCTAAATTTTTTTTCAAGTAAAAAAAATTAGGAAAAAAAGGAACCGACAAGGTGTGATGGTTCACTACTGTAATCCCAGCACTTTGGGAGGCTGAGGCGGGCAGATCACCTAAGTTAAGGAGTTCAATACCAGCCTGGCCAACATGGCGAAGCCCCATCTTTATTAAACATAAAAAAATTAGTCACACATGGTGGCAGGTGCCTGTAATCCCAGCTACTAGGGAGGCTGAGGCAGGAGAATTGCTAGAACCGGGGAGGTAGAGGTTGCTATGAGCCGAGGTTGCGCCACTGCACTCCAGCCTGGGAGACAGAGCAAGACTGAGTCTTAAAAAAGAAAAAAAAAAGGAAAAAAGGAAAAAGGAACCAAGTTAAGACAGAGAAAAAAGCAGAAAACATAGGATATCACCCACAACATAACCATATCAATAGTTATATTGTTAATGAATTAATCCTAGTAAAATTTGTATTTTCAAAATGAATCTGAAAACAAAACCAAGTTTTATACTATATAACATTAACACATTTATACTGTTGGTAGGGGAGTGTAAATTAGTTCAACCATTGTGGAAGACAGTGTGGCAATTCCTCAAGGATCTAGAAATAGAAATATCATTTGACCCAGCAATTTCATTACTGGGTATATACCCCAAAGATTATAAATTGTTCTATCATAAAGACATAAAGACACAGGCACATATATGTTCACGGTGGCACTGTTTACAATAGTAAAGATCTGGAACCAACCCAAATGCCCATCAATGATAGACTGGATAAAGAAAATGTGGCACATATAAACCACAGAATACTATGCAGCCATAAAAAAGGATGAGTTCATGTCCTTAGCAGGGACATTGATGAAGCTGGAAACTATCATTCTCAGCAAACTGAAAAAAGAACAGAAAACAAACACCACATGTTCCACTCATAGGTGGGTGTTGAGCAATGAGAACACATGGACATCAGGAGGGAAACATCACACACTGGGGTCTGTTGGGGGGTGGGATAGTAGGGGAGGGATAGTCAGGTGTGGAGAAGTTGGGGAGGGATAACATTGGGAGAAATGCCTGACGTAGGTGATGGAGGGATGGAGGCAGCAAACCATCATGGCATATGTGTACCTATGCAACAATCCTGAAAGTTCTGCACATGTACCCCAGAATTTAAAGTATACATATATAAAAAAGTAAAAAAAAAGTCTGTTGAATGAATATATATGAAATATTTTAAATATAATAAGCATACAATAAATTCTAGCAACACTGAAAATTAAAAGAAAACATGAGGGGAATTAAATATATTTCAAAATGAGTATTAATAGAAACATCACATAAAATTTGTGAAATACAGCTAATAAAGCATTTAAAGAGAATTTATAGCTCTATAATTCTTTTGTATATATAAATATATAATTTAAATATTTAAATATTATTTTATACATTAACTTATTTTATATATAATCACTCATAATACTATTAAAGTTCAATTGCTGAAAACAAGTAATTCAACCTTCCCCATTAAAAGATAAGGAAAACGGAACAAATCAAACCAAAAGGCATAGGAAAGAATAACATAAGAAGACATAAATAAAGAAGAAAATGAAAATATAATTTAAGAAATTAACAAAATAAAATGTGAATTATATGAAAAGATTGACAAAATTTTCCCTTGCAGACTTGATCATGAAAAATACGATGAGAAGACACATTGCCAATATCAGGTATGCAAGAGAAGAAATAGAGATTCTTAGCTTGCTTTGTTGTTTTTAACTTTTATTTCAGATTTGGGGGGACATGTGAAGGCTTGTCATACAGGTAAATTTGTTTCATGGAGGTTTGTTGTACAGATTATTTCAAAACCCAGGTATTAAGCCTCATACCCAATAGTTATTTTTTTTCTGCTCGTCTCCTATCACCCACCACATTCTAAAAGAATATCATTAATAATTTTATGCTGATGAATGTGGCAACTTAGATTAAATGAAAAATTTATTCAGCAACTATTGCTGCTAAAGTCAGCTTCACCCAGGTGTACCATCATCACCAACACCTTGCCTCAACTTGCTTCCTGCCTCAAGGCTTTTTGGATGCTTTAGTTCCCACACTGCTGCAAACTTGAAAGTGCAACTGTCTTAATATCCCATAGGACAACTCTTGACCAGTGCAAGATGAAGAGAAGATTCAATAGATAAATATTCTCCTTTCTATCGTTTTCAGGTGGACAACTCTGGAGGCAAATTCTCAGATACTTCAAAGGCAATCAGTGGAATCAAGTCCCAATTACTCACAGCTCATAACATACTCTCCTACTGGATTTGTTTCCTTCTGTCACTCTTCCCAGTCCTCTATTCCATTTCCTGGCATTACAAACAAATGATCCATAAGCAAGTTCTCAGGCTCAGGTTCCTGGAAAAAAAATATGACATCAGTGGGACAAGAAAATTTGAGAAATATCTGGTAAACAGCAGCTGAGGTTGGAAATGACAGAAAATGAGCAGAGAAATCATTTGCCCATGATGTTCAAGTAACTGGCTCATACCAAAAAAGTACAGCTCTCCAACTCACTGTCCATGTTCATCACAGCTCAGGTATAGTTCTGACTTCATCATGTTCACTAGAGCACACATGGAATACTCTCTCTGGGACAATGACAGGTGTCAATTCACAAGAATAAGGCGAGCATGTCATTTCCATTCACACTTTATTGTGTAAAGCCAGCTTGTCATATCGCTACATTTGAGTTCAACTGCATGAACACTATAACGCTCTAGCAGGAAATGATTATACACAGTTATGAAAAATGATGAAGACAGTCATTTAAATAAAACCCAAGAAAATACTAATAGTGAAACAATAACAGTATTTAACCAGATGTTTAGACACATGGTTACTTGTAGATATAATACATTCTGGAAGCATACAAGAAATTTTAATGAACTTTAAAGACACGTAAATTTCAAAAGTAAGGCATCTTTCCCTTAAATTATTATTTTACTGTTTTGGAAGTAAATCATAATCAAGTTATTTGTACCAGAAAAATAGATTTGGTACTGTCATTTTTTCTTATTTTTTTAATAGTCCAGATTTTTATCACATGACTGATCTTACCCATATTTTACTTTCTTAAACTCATAATATTCAGAGAGTAAATGTTATCATAGAAGATACATTTTTATATAAATTATTCTAAACTTTTAAGCAAATCTATTACAATATTTGTGAACTCTTAAAATATTTGTTGAAATGCTGAAAAAACTTGGGATTTATAATTCTTATTTATTTCACTGATGTTGCTTGCTGCCTACAACACTTTTTTGTATAAATTTGTGAGGTACAAGTATAATTTTGTTACATGGATTATGGCACAGTGATAAAATCAGGGCTTTTAATGCATTCATTACCTGAATAACATACACTGTACCCCTTAGGTAATTTCTCATCATTCACCCTCCTCTCACTCCACCCTTCCTAGTCTCCATTTAACACCAATGTAGGATTCACACATTCTTATAAATTAACTGGGTTTCTGAGTAGGTCTGATATAAGTTTACTTTTATAGAGGAATATCTTTGATGTTTCAGTGATATATTTCATTCCCAAATTTATGGATTTAGGAATTATATTATTAATAAAAGGAACCATACTGCCTAGAATTCAATTGGAAACTCCACATCGAATAATGCAAGAAATTCATTAGCCTAAGTTGACCTGAAAATGTCAATATGCCCTCATTGTATAAGATTA
Organism: Cacajao melanocephalus; assembly: GCA_963573385.1. Lineage (NCBI taxonomy): Eukaryota > Metazoa > Chordata > Mammalia > Primates > Pitheciidae > Cacajao > Cacajao melanocephalus. Next base: position 17,705 of record CAUYLG010056785.1, on the reverse strand, counting down.
ATTTTGTGCTAAGCATCCTGCAGTGATTATAGCCAAACTATTATGGAATTATAGATGTCATTATACTGTTTGAAGACATGCAATTTCATGTTCTCAGCTTACTCCTTAAAGTAGTAGCTGTGCAAAAGTCGAATTGAGGCAGCTTTGAACACTTACACAAAATGATCTGCAGTGTTCAATTAGTTGTTTCTTCTCATTTTAAGGGTCTTATATTTCAACTAGAAAAAGTGAGAATCTGTGCAAAAACAGTCTAAGGTTTGTGGCTGCCATAAGAGAATGTTAACTGAGGCAAGCAACATATTTCCACTGAATCATCCCCAGTGGCTTAAGGGAACATAATATATGTTAAAGATAGGTTGAAGTGAATGCTATAGCACAGACTCAGAGCTTCTTTTGAGCCAGCATAGGAGGATAATACATGTCACTGCAAACCATTCATTTGAGCATTGCACTTAATTACACTCCTCAGGGTAAAAGTGGGCATACTCTCATAATGCTTACTATAGCACAGTATTCCAAGCACACATTTTTATGTAATGGATTCAAAATGCCTTGCAGATACTGCATAACTATCCTTGTCTTTCTTACAATGGTGGGCTGGTCTGAATTTAATGATAGTTACTGTTGAACTCACCTGTACTGAGCTAATAATTTGAGCTTGTCGAATCTTATTTTTTGTTTTACAACCAAAGTTGATTTTTTATTTGCATATATGTGTGCTATCTACTTTAATGACAGAAAGGAGGTGTCTCAGGAAAGGTTCTAAGGCCAAGCTGCAGTGTCGAAAGCTTTATAAATCTATTTTGATTCACATAAACATTAACTCCTTAAACCAAATCTGGCATCAATAATAATAATGTATTATTTTTTTATTTCCAACATGAAGGAATGGAAAAGTTAGAAATCATATATTATTTTTCTTGCTTCCTCTGCAGTCCTGCTTGTCTTCACATTTTTCTAAGTTTAGGCCCTATTTCAGAGGGAATGTGGCAGAATAATGTAGGTGCTTTAACTGAAGATGGTACTTCTAACTCCATCAACATAGACAATCTCAGCATAATTTGGTAGAGAAGACTGCCAGCTGTGTATCCATGGCGTGTTTATTCTATCATTCACCTCCATTACTGTCACCATTTATTTTTACTTGTTTAAAAACAAGAGTTCCTGGGAAGTGTGCTTGTAGTCTGGGCAGAATTGTGTAAAATACCTTTTCAAATGTAGAATATGTTCTTTCTTGCCATTCTCCATTTCCACCTGTCTCCTAGAATGGGATTGATATAAATAGAAAACAAATTTTGTTACAGGAGTCCTCACTTGTCTTAGAGGGATGTATTCCAAGACCCCTGGTAGATGCCTGACACCACCAAAATTACCAAATCCTATATATACTATTTTTTCCCATGTATACATATCAAAGTTTATTTGTAAATTAAGCATAGTAAGAGAGTAACAACAACAATAATAAAATAGAACAATTATAACAATATGCCAGCATCACTGCTCTTGACCTTCAGAACCATTGTTACATAAAATAAGGGTGACTGCAACACAAGGTTGTGTTACTGCAACAGTCAATCCGATAACTGAAAAAGGCTATTAAGTGGCAGGCTGGGAGTGTCTGGAGTATGGATCTTCTGAACACGGATGATTCACATCCAGGGCAAGAAGGAGAGGGACAGCACACAATTTCATCATGCTATTCAGAATGACACACAATTTAAAACTTTTTAATTTTTTATTTCTGGGATTTTCTATTTAATGTTTTTGAACTATAGTTAGTTGATCATAGATAACTGAAAGGACAGAAAGTTAAATTCCAGATATGAAGGGCTACTGTGGCTGGACATGGTGGTTTGCACCTGTAATCCCAGCACTTAGGGAGGCTGAGATGGGTGGATCACCTGAGGTCAGGAGTTCAAGACCAGCTTGGTCAGCATAGCAAAATCCCAACTTTACTAAAAATACAAAAATTAGCTGAGCATGGTGGTGGGTGCCTGTAATCCCAGCTACTCAGGAGGCTGAGGCAGAAGAATCGCTTGAACCTGGAAGGAAGAGGTTACAGTGAGCCAATATCACACTACTGCACTCCAGCCTAAGCAGCAGAGCAAAAAAAGGCGGGGGGGAGGGAGGGGGAAGGCTACTGTATTTCTTGCAAGGCTAAGAGATGATGTTATTTGAAATAATTACAGATATTTTCAGTGATTCTCTAGAAGGATCTGAAGTTAACAAAATAAGAGTCTAAATCTTCGCTTTGTAAATATATTTGTCTGTTAATTTGTTTGTTCCAGTACTTCTGTTGGATGCAACATATATTGGTCAACTTAGTACAGCATTTTAAGATATCCTAAAAGTTTTATTTTTTATTCTAAAAAACTTTAATGAAATGAAATCATCAATATATTTTTTATAGCTCACCTTAGAAAATATATTTTAGTAATATAGATTTCAATAAAATTCCAAAGCTAAATATCTTTTAAAGAAACAACAGAAATTAATTGAGTGAAGTTTATAATTTACAGACCTTTTGGTTACACTGAAAACTATTAAAAAAAAGAAATCATTGTTAAGTCATCTATAGAAGAGGGAAACATGCAACAACACCCTATGGTTCACTATGATATTAATTTTATTCTATTCATTTATATATGTTTATTATCTTCTGATATTAGTTCATCAACCACTTTTAAAAATAAAATGCCATAGAAAGGTTAAAGATAGATTGTCATTTTTTCGCAAGAAATTTACATTGGCAAATAGAGGCACTTCTGTTTTTAGCACAGTTTTTTTTTAAGGGGAGGAAGAAAAAATATAATTAAAATACAGCATTTGTGCAGCCTACAAAATATTGAATGTATAATAAGAAAACAACAGTATTCTTAAACTGGTACTAGTAAATTACTGTTATTTAAGAATGTGGTTCATCAGTGTAATAGAACAACGAGAAAAAATAAGTACATATCCAGCTTAGATAACAAAAGGAAAGGAAAACTTAAGTGAGGTGAGGTAAAATTAAATATACTCCCTGATATGATTTGGTTTGACTGTGTCCTCACTCAAGTCTCATCTCGAATTGTAGCTCCCAAAATCCCCACATGTTGTGGGAGGGACATGGTAAGAGATAATCGAATCATGGGATATGATGGTTTTATAAAAGGCAGTTCCCATGCACACACTCTCTTGCTATTGCCGTATAAGATGTGTCCTTGTTCCTCCTTCATTTTCTGCCATGATTGAGGCTGCTCCAGCCATGTAGAATTGTGAGTTCATTAAACCTCTCTTTCTTTGTAAATTTCCCATTCTCAATTGTGTCTTTATTAGCAGAGTGAGAACAAACCAATATACTCCCTAACTAGGTACTTCATAGAACACCAGTGTCTGACTTATCTGACCAAGTGCTTTGCAGGGACAAAGAGAAAAACAAAAGCTACTCCCAGGTTAGTCAGGAAAGCATGCTATTGACATTTTGCATGTCATAGTAGAGAGAAATAAAATCTGTGTAAATACTCTACTTAAAATGATTTATATGCTTTACAACTCTAAAATCAAACTATAAGTTACAGTTACAGTGGAAACTATAAACTTTGCAGATGACATGATGATAATGCTATAAAGTGTAAGAATTAACAGAGGACATAATATCAAAAAGAGAAGTGAGCATAATGCACTACTAATTTATTTTTCTATTGGTTCTTCTAGATTAGGATTCTCATCATCTCTTTGGTGAGTAGTGAGTGCATTAAGTTACAACATTTTTGTATTGTTTCATATTAGATGTATATAAGAATGGTATAATGGAATATATTTAGTTTTATCATATAGAGAAGATAATTTATATACATGTCTTATCTTTATTATCTTCTCATTTCAAACCCCTTATATACACGTATACATGAACTATGTGACTCAACCAGTAATTGCAACCAAGAACATATATGTTCAAGACAGAAAAACTTCAGGTAAGTAATGTGCCTTTTAGAGAATATTTACATTTAAAAAATCTTATTTCACACTGGATAAACTATATTTTATAGCTACTGTATGTGCATAATTACCAGGCAGTGTGTTCCCATTTCCTTAGGTCTCCTGTGTTTATTCTTTGCTCATCCAAATCATAAAACATCAACCAATTCATCAACTCATCTAACTCCTAAAATATCATCCAACTCATCCAACTCATAAAACATTGTCCTCACCCCATGTGTAAAAAGCCTCCCCCATCTTTCCAAGTTTGTGCAGTGTGTTCATTTTCTCCTGACTAGTATCTATATCAGATTCATTTATTTTGAACTTATTCTTCCCTTTCAAAACACTATTTTGAAGTGTTTTTCTTCCCTCAGTGCCTTGAACACATTGGTGATGTATGAGGCAAAGTTTTACTGAAAGTCTGGGTAACAAAGATTTCCCAGATTATGTAAAAGCAAGATTGATATGGTTTGGATTTTGTCCCTGCCAAAATTCTTCCTCATGTGAAATTGGAGGAGGGGTCTGGTGGTAGATGACAATTATGGGGGCAGCTTTCGCTTTCCTCCTTGCTGTTCTCATGATAGTGAGTGAGTTCTTACAAGCTCTGGTGGTTTAAAAGTGTGTGGCACATCCTCCCTCACCTCTTGCTTTCTCCTGCCACCAGGTAAAGAAGGTCTCTGCTTTCCCTTTGCCTTCCTTCATGATGGTAAGTTTCCTAAGGCATCCCAGTCATGTTTCCTGCTAAGTCTGCAGAACTGTGAGTCAAATAAAACTTTTTTCTTCATAAGTTACCCAATTTCAAGTAGTTCTTCAGAGCAGTGTGAAAATGAACTAATACAAAGAACAATAAAATAAAATAAAACAAACTGCCACTTAAAATTGAATAGATGATGTATCAGTCCTAAGTATTTGCCTTCCATTACTTACCACTGAATATTCTGTACAGTCTTTGTTCAGCCCCTGTTCCATCAACTTTCATTCCACGAGCTGCAATATATCCACATTCAGGTAGGCCTCCATTCCCTCTCTTATCTTTGAGCTTCTAACCCTTAAATTCTATTGTTTCATTCTTCTTTAAAAAGAAGTTTATACTTTCCTTTTTTATACCACGACAATAACAACCACCAAAAAAAATCATAAAGCCATTTTGTTAACCATTAGTCTAACCACTCCTGACTTCTATCCTTCAGCAACAGAAAGAACATGATGAGTCTTTGAAACAACAGAATTCAACTATGCTGTTCACAGTATAATGCAGGACTTTCTCTCCACAGTAGGTATGTTTCGCAGTAGAAAACGGTATTGTTTCATTGTCTTTAACTCTGTTCCCTAAAAGTTTTTCACCCTGACCACAGAAACTCTCTTAAGTTGGTTTGTGTGTTGATTTTTATTTTTCTTTCACTTTCACAAACCTGTATGTGGGAAACTATTATAGAAATCTAACACTTAATAGATTTCCTCAATAGCTGATGAATGTATTGTATTTTGATATTTTCCTCTTGATCAGTGATCTGTAAGAACCCTACTGCTAAGCCATAATTGGTTTAAAAATGGTCCATAATTCCAACCTTACAAAGTAGGTTTAATAACAAACTATATTCAGAACCACCCTATTTTACCTTTCTGTTAAAGCATATACAAATGTAAAATATGTATAAATATGTAAATAAGCTTTTAAATCTGATAAAGTAGTATTTATGTATCTATTCCTTTATTATTTAAATAAAACATATTCAGTATCAATATGCTTCAAAATAAATTTGCATTTTCTTTACAGAGTTGGATCAATTATAGCATGCAGGTGAGGTATTTGGGAAACTTAAAAAATAGCACATTAACAAGAGTAAGATAGATTTGAGATAATTGAAGAGAATAAAGTCAAATGGGGTCATGGGCTTGTAGTATTTAATTAAATACATTTAGGGTAAAAGAGGCTGGGATACTCTACTCTAATATAATAATTTTTGTTTTAAGTAAAAAATTACCAAAAAAATTGGCTTAAACAATATAGATAGCCCCAGTTCACACCGGTAAGAGTCCAGGCATGGTCAAGTCACTGGTTCCATCTCTAAAACTCTTTTCACTGCATTTTTCAGTAAAGCAGTTTTATTCTCAGGCTGGTAACAGGTGCAGGCCTATATATAATAATACTGTGCAATTGCAGTGTGCAGAAGAGAAAATTTACTTCCTTGGAGCTCTCTTAAAAAAGAAACAGCAGAAAAAGAGAGAAAAGTCCCTGTAACTACAATAACAACAAAACACATTTACCCATATTCCTAAACACTGATTCCTCATATGTCACTGGCTGGGCAAGGTTACATATCTGCCCTTCCTGAACTGACTCCTGTGACTTGGAGAATGTTGCATGTTGAATCAGTCACTGGCATGAGGCATGATATTACTTTAAGATAAATCAAAGCGTACAAATAAAGCTGGCAGGAGCTAGATTTCCCTAAAGTGCCTGAATTTTCCAGAGGTATAATTACAGTTGATTTCTAGACTCCATCTTATACATCAATTTTTGATCTAGTATGTCTTCCTAGACATACCTATTTTGGTATGTGAAATAGCATATTGCTATGTTTTATAACTCTGCTCCTCTAGTAAATATAAATGTAATTTTTTCCAAGAAATATAAGGACCCAATGAAATAGTGTGTGCACACCTGTGCTTACATATGCCTGTTTATACAACTAACATGCTAATGAACTTTAATTGTAGTATCTCATTTATTTAAATTTAAATTTAATTTAATTTGAGGTAGGTACTATTATTCACTGACGGACGTACACTGATATCAAACTTACTATACAGACAGAGATACAAATATTGACATGGATGTGACTACCTGTAACTGTCTAGATTAAATTCTTTTATCTAATAATTTCTTTTTCAAAGCAATCTGAGTTGTGAAAAGTAACTTGTTTCTAATTTATTATATTTTTCTTGCTCTGGCAAAACTTTCTGGATTCTGCTAAATTTAGAAGCTCTGCTGAATCAAAAATCATTTTTTAGAACCTTAAGATGTTATTTGGCCTGATTTTGTTTGATGTTAGTTCCATCACTATCTAAACAGCCCATGTGTGATGAGAGTTTGGTTACTGGGCCAGCCATGACTCACTGTGTCTAGCAGTTGGCCACAGCATTATGGAAACTTCTGAGTCTGAATCTGGTGACATCCCATATGTTGTTGACCAGGTTTCCTGTGGTCTAGACAGTGGCCTGAAGGAGGATAATTTTTGTTAATATCTATTCCCTGAGGCATAGTATGTAAATATTGCTTATTTAGGTATTTTTGGAATTGTCCCAAAACTCTTTCATGTGTTTATGTTCAAGCTATCACCTTAAGTTACAACAGTGAATATTTAGTGTGTGTGCTTACAGTTTAGTAAGGCATGTTTTGGAAAGAATGTCATGAACTAAAATACTTACCACTTTATTATCTTTAGTTTTAATGTTCATAAAATTATGTTTGAAAAATTTATATTATGTAAAATCTGCTAATATTTACTGTGTGGAATTTTATTTGAAATATTGTGTTGTTTAATGACACCTATCTATCTGTCCATCATGTATCTAATCAAATTGTTTTACTACCAGAAAACCTAAGATATAAAACCAAATATTGATTTAAAACCATCATAGGAGAGCTGAATTATATACTTCATAGAATATAATTCATTTTAAATTTCCCTTTAACAAATAATTTACTGTAATTTCATTTAAGCAATTCCTTTTCAGAAATGTCTTAGTTGCCTAAATCATAGTACATTCCAATGCTATTAACGTTTCCAGGGAGAAAACAAACAAAAAAAACAAATCAGTTTCTGTTCTCTGGAATTAAAAAGTTTACATGGATAGATAGATAGATAGATAGATAGATAGATAGATAGATAGATAAGTAGATATAGTCAAGTTATTTATGTACTTATTTTTTGACTTGATTACTGCTAGGTCCCATGAACTATATAATATGCCTCCTTTTCTTAATATTGGTGAACTATTATATTCCTCTTACTCATCTCTACTCTTGAATGATTGTTAGAAGTTTCTGATTTCCCTGCACTTGTGAGGGAATGCAGTGGAAATTCCCATACATTGTCAGGGAATCCCCTTTCTTACATCCCTTTGCCAGGGCAATCCCAGGAAGAAAATTCTACTAAATTTTTAGGAGCACACCCTTTTTCCAAGAACTCCTGTCCATTCTTTGGAGACCCTGTTATTAGAATCATCATGGGAGCAGGTGAGCATGCCAGTGAAATACACACCAAGCCAAATCAGATAGCGGTACTCAAGAAAGATGTTGTAAGTGCAGCAATGGAGTAACGCAAAATGTTGGAAATGGGTCAGAGTTTAAACGTCCTGGTATTATCAAATGCAGTCTGATATTGTAACTTTAAAATTTAGACTAAAAATTTATTGACTTCCAGATAGCAGAACTGGAACAGAGATGGGATTGGTTTAATTCAAACACTTAACTGGAGACAATAGAGAATTCTCACAGGCTCCAGGCCATGAAGTTTAATCTTCCTTATATTTTACTTTCTGTATATTCCAAGTACTTACACAATCTGACTGGAAAAAAATCTTGATTGACTTAATCTACGTAATCACTCTATTTCCATTGTTATTATTCCCGGAACTAAAGAACAGTAAAAAGTATTTTTTTATTGCCTGCTCAGAATTGCAATATTTTGCCTTTGTGTTATTGATTTCCAGATCAGAATGCTTTCTACCAAAGGCTTTGTATTGTAACATATACCTACTATTATTTTTATCCTCCCATGATCACTGCATAGCATTTTTTTTTTTACCTTGGGATACATTGTGATTATTATAATATTTAAGATGAAATGAATTAGCTTTTATTTTGTGAGGCAAAGTGTCTAAGATTAGTAGTTTTATTTTTTCCCCATTTTTGTGAAACAACCTGGCACCTGCAATTCCCAATATCCTGTGGCAATTAGTCATTGCCACTTTTATTGCCCGGAAGACACAATTCAAGCTTCAGCAAGTTTTTTCTTCCACACATGTCTTATATTGTTAAGCCATTGGAAATATTTCTAAAACTGTTTGATTATCTAGCTGTTGTCTTCATCTTCTTGTTTCTGGGAAATTGAACACAGTTTTAGAATATCTTCCTTTGCCACTTTGAAATAATGACATCTTATTGATAATGTGCCAACTTGGATGATGAGTAGATATTTATAAGTATGAAATACTTAAAATTACATTTCAAAATTGGTCACATTAAAATATAATCATTGGAATTTGCATATAGCCGAAATAACTAAATAACTTTACATTAAATGCAATTATTCTGATAGGTTTTCTCTATTACATTGTCCTTGACTCTCTCACTATTGCAAGCTGGGTGTGGGGAGAGGAAGATACATTGTTTCTTTTGTGCATCAAGAGCAATTATACCTGAGAAGTCTTATTGACACCTGGACTTGATTGAGATTGATATTTTGAACATTGAGTCTGAGCCTGATGATACTGAAATGAAATGAGACTAGGTGGGAGTGGTCTTGGAAAGAAGTGAATTTACATGTGGAGGGAAAGCAAATCATTTGTGAACAGAAGTCACAGTCTGGTGATTTTAAAACCTGGCCACAAATTCTTTGATGTTTTTCCAGCAAGAGGTAGGGATGTATCCTTCTCCCTTGAACTATCTGACTTCCTAGGCTATGTCATCAAATGCCATGAGACTTCTGCTGTATTCATTGAAACACTTTATTCAGAAGCCTGTCTTAGTCCATTCAGGCTTCTCAAACAAAATAACATAAATTGGGCAGCTTATAAATAATAGAAATGTATTCCTCATGATTATAAAGGCTGGAAAATCCATAATCAAGATGCCAGAATATCCTGGCTGTTGAGGGCCTGTTACTTTATTCATGGACCTGTTGCTATATCCTCACATGGGGAAGGGGAAAAGAACTCCCTTGAGCCTCTTTTATACAGGCACAAACCCCATTTCTGAGGGCTCCTCTTTCATGACCTAGTCAACCTCCAAAAGGCCCATATCGGAAACCATCACCTTGAAAGTGAGAATTTCAGCATATAAATTATGAGGAGACACAAGAATTCCAACCACAGTACACCCTTAAGCTTCCATATAGGAAGACCAACTATTGTAATGCAACATGCTTCAAGTAGGTCCACACCACACGGAGTTTGTGATAGGAGCCAGGGTAGGATCCTCAGTTGACAACCCCAGCCGAGCCTGGTCTTCAAATCCTCCTAATCCAGTTTTGTCAGTCGTGTGTACAAAAAGTCTCCAGATGATTCTAAGTTGCAGTTACTCCTAGTCATTGACATCTTCCCTGTTAAGTCTCTAGATACCATGAATCAGAAACAACAAGCCATTCCTGCTGGCACACTGAATTCTTGACCTACATAATCTGTGTACCTAATAAAGTAGTCATTCTTTACATGGCTAAGTTTGCTTTTATTTGTCATGCAATAGTTGGTAACTGGAACACACACTCAGCATAAATCAACATAATGAAATTCAGCACCTATTTACCTATTTCAGCTTGAAAACTATGATTTAAAATTTCAAATATAAAATTAGTTGAAAACCTTTAAAAGAATTTCCTGCACATAAATTTACAACATAGTATATATTTCTACATAAACAGGGACATTAAATATTTATTTAATTATAAAAGGATAGCTGTTTGTTTTCTTTCAATAACAAGTACTTAATGTTAATCAATGGTTTTCTTGGAGTTTCCCAGGGCTCATTTACTTTGAATACCTAATCTGGTTTGACTCTATGTCTCCACCCAAATCTCACCTTGAATTGTAATAATCTCCACATGTCGAGGGCTGGACCAGGTGGAGATAATTGAATCATGGGGGCCATCTCCTCCTTACTGTTCTCCTGATAGTGAATAAGTCTCACAAGATCTGATGGTTTTATCAATAGGAGTTCTCCTGCATGAACTCTCCTCCCTGCAGCCATGTAAGACATGACTTTGCTCCTCATTCACTTTCCATCATGATGGTGAGGTCTCCCCAGCCATGTGGAACTATGAGTCAATTAAATCTCTTTCCTTTATAAATTACCCAGTCTTGGGTATGTTTTTATCAGCAGGGTGAGAACAGACTAATATAGGATGCAAATAATAGAAGTATTTTGTAGGTACTTAGTATGCAATTGCTTATTTATAAAGAGAGAACACAAACTGAATACATGCTGTCCTCTACTCTCCTTGATTTTTTTTTTCTGACTTCCAAACTACGTCTCTAACATAAAGGATAGTTACATAGCATACTCAATGTAAATATTTTGAAGCATTAAATCCCAGAATCTAAACCAAAAATTAAATAATATAAAATTTTTTGTAAAAGATAAATGTCAAAAATCCTCATAATTCAAGCACACACACACACACTCACACACACACATATACTGGCTTTCAAATAACTTTTACATAATTACACAAAAATTTGCTTTACCTCTAACTTTAGACTTGAAGATTGTCAAATTTGGAAGAAGTTTTTCCAAATTATTGAAGACAAGCACATATGAAATTAAATTTTCCAAATTATTGAAGACAAGCACATATGAAATTAAATATCAATAAAGTTTGAATGATATTAACTAGTGATATGAAGCAATGTTATCTAAATATTTAAATAAACATAATAATTTAAATTTACTGAGACATAACTTTTTATTATTAGTGTGACATGGATGTTTTTCTTGAGGAAATCTCAAAACCACATCATTCTTATGGGACAAACATAAAGGAGACAGATTAATTTGTACCTTTCTTTTGCTTTTGGTAAACAATCCAGGTCAATATGACCTTCATATTTTATTTTTTGATTATATGGCTGTATTAATTTGTTCTCACACCAGAGACTAGGCAATTTATAAAAGAAAGAAGTTTAATTGACTCACAGCTCCACATGGCTGGAGAGGCCTCAGGAAACTCACAATCATGACAGAAAGTGAAGGGGAAGTGAGGACCTTCTTCACATGGCAGCAGGAGATAGAATTGTAAGCAAGGGAAATACCAGGCACTCATAAAACCATCAGATCTCATGAGAACTCACTGATTATCATCAGAACAGCATGGGGGAAATGGCCCTTGTGAGCCAATCACCTTCCTCCCTCCAAATGTGAAGATTACACATCTTTCCCTCAAAACATGGTGATTACAATTCAAGATGAGATTTGGATAGGGACACAGAGCCAAACCATCAGTGGTCAATATACATCTTTCAATATAAGAATTACTATAGGGCTCATAAAAAACTCAGAATTGTTTTTAGTTAGTGGAGTATGACTATATTCAAATCCAGCATTTGGAAATTTGCAAATCCTGCAAATGGAAAAAATATTATTTATGCACAGAGTAGGAAAGAATTGATATTGCACAATGTTGCTGAGCTTTCTTCAGTATCTGAGTGTTGGCATAAGTAAAAAGTCAAATTAGTTTTGAATAATTGGTTATAATGACTCAATTTTAAATATTATAAATTAATTTCCCTTTACCAAAGTCAAATCCATCTTCAAAAATATCTGTCTATATCACACAATCAAGACATCTCATTACCCAAAGTAAATTTTATTTTTAAAGTTTGTTGAAACATTGTGTTTCAAAACCATTGGGTTTTTTTTTTCCACCTTTTTACCATTGAAGACAGTTATATATTTTTCACTGAAAAAAGTGTTAAGGAATGTGTTCAACTTCACTCCAAATAAATTGGATAAATACATACATACCTACTTACCTCCATAAGTATAAAAGGTGTTTTCTCCAAAATATACATTTATATTAGGGCAACATAAATATAAAGAAACATCACATATTTTAATGACAGACAGAAATAGCATAAAATGAAAATAAACATTAAAGTGAGTGAGCATCTTATGCTTTTAAATACAAATTTTCAAAATGTTTTTGTAATAAAACCAATATGTTATAGGGAAATAAAATAGGCCTGGAAAAAAAAAGTGTAATCCTAGTTTTGTTACGTGTTTAACTGTAGAAACTTAGAATAGTTTCCCAATATCTGAACGTCCCTTTCACTACAATACTTTCTCTCAGGGTTGTTGTGGGAATTTATGAAGGACAAGGACATACCAGAGGGCCATGTACAGGCACCTGATAAATGAATGTCAGATTTTTTCTGTTTTGTTCTCTCTTAGAGCAGGACCAAACTATTGATCATCCTTAGATATGCTAATGTCTTGAAAACAGTGACATAAAATACAGTCTGTACTTTATACTGATTTATTATCCAACTTTTATGAAACACTTTTTTTTTAGAATTTTAGTAAGATACTTTAAATAATTTTGATTTATGTTGTAAAACAAGCTTATCAATTTATAATATAGGGAATACTTAAGATTTTAGTAATGAGTTGAATTTATTGTACAAATTAAACTAAATTGATATGAAGATTATTGTAATTTAGAGTAGGTAAACCTTGTGAAAAAAGTAAATACATGCGAAAAAGTCAATAAATAAAGCAGGAGGATATCTAGTTAACTTTAAAAACCTCCTTCCTTTACCTTCACCCTTAGTCATGCATATTAACATGACTCACACACTATGATTAATCAAGTTCTACATTTGTTAAGTTTCTGTATAAATTATTCTGCTGATTGCTATCCTAACATTGATATAATTTTATCTTCTTTAAAAATTTACCAGTTTTATGCAGTATTTATTAAGTCCTTTTTATGTAAGATGAGAAATTTAGTATATTTATAATTTCATTACTCTTTCTTCAACTTCCCAAGTTTTGGTAGTTATACAATTATTGTTTTCATTCATTCATTCATTCATTCATTCAAAAATATTTAGTGAGGCCGGGCATGTGGCTCACACCTATAATCCCAGCACTTTGGGAGGCCATGGTAGGCAGATCACCTGAGGTTGCGAGTTCGAGACCAGCCTGACCAATATGGAGAAACCCTTTCTCTACCAAAAATACAAAATGAGCCAGGCATGGTGGTGCATGCCTGTAATCCCAACTACTTGGGAAGCTGAAGCAGGAGAGTTACTTGAACCCAGGAGGCAGAGGTTGCGGTGAGCAGAGATCGTGCCATTGCGCTCCAGCCTGAGCAATAAGAGCGAAACTCCATCTCTTTCTCTCTCTCTCTCTCTCTCTCTCTATATATATATATATAAATTCACACACTTATATATGTATATATGTATATATATTTTCTCTTAAAAATGTTAGGATAAAAGTCTTCAAGACAACTACCACAGAAGTCAGGATGCTTGCTTCAAATGATGCTATCGGATTGTTACTAGTCCTAATATTATTTTTAAAAAAGTGAAAAGTATCATAGAAACAAGTACATAATAGACACCCAATCCATATTTGCTTACTCTTTTAAATAAAAGACAATTTCACAAACAAGGTAATTGATCTCTAGCTGGCATGTTGTGCTTATTAGATAGTTTCACATTCAACTGAAAAATAATTTTGGAATTTGATATGAAACCCATGCACACGGTTTACATTCATTTAAAACCATATATTTTGCTCAATTGTTTTTCATTTATTTTCTGGCACTGCCTAAAACCAGATGATATTGCACTACAAAAAGTGAATTGGTTACTGAGCCTTTCCAGCTGTGAAAAAGGAAATAAAATTCCGTACTCTTTAGGCATTATGTATAAGAAGAACATTTTTCATGACAAGTAAATATGCTATGGCCCTTTACCTCTAGTGGTCTTATTTTAAATGTTCAAAATGACTGTGATACTCATGAGAGTTCAGCTAGGCAAATGGGGATATTGTTTGATTTTGTGGCTTTTCTTCTTATTTTTTTTAAGTAAAACGGGATTTTTTTCCCTGTATGATAAGAATTGGTGTCTAGTATGAAACTGGTATGATAGCCTAAATTATCACTAGAAATACATCAATTCTCATTTAATCTATTTTGTCAATAATATAATGGCATTGACATGTTATGTCACTTTTGTAAATCTATACATGTGATTAATAACCAAATGATATCAAATCCATTTTATGTGTGTGTGTTAATAATTTAGCTCATTGATAGAGAGCAGAGAACAGACTCACTGCAAATGTTGTTGCTGTTCTTACTCTTGTTATTATTATTTTTCTTGTTCTATAAGCAGGATGTTTAAATCAATGTCACACTTCATAGGATCTCTTCCTGGGTTTAGCTTTGTCAGAATTTCATACATTGCTTTTCAGATGTTCTAGTTGGAAACCTATAGTCATAACCTTTTAGTAGATAAATAAATAGACTCTGATAAAGTTGTGGCATCCTGTTGTTTTGCAATAAACCAAAGGAAATGGTAGCCTACAAGAATAAGAAATTTGTCTGTCTCCTGTGTTGTATATTTGGTTACTGGGATACCATGTATTCTTCTTTGGAGCTCTACTCCGTTTGGAAGATATATCTTCAAGATCCTACTGGAAAAAGAGTACATAAAATGAATTTTTGGATCTGTCTATGTCTGAGATTATTTTTAATTTGCTTTCATACTAGATTAATAGTATACATGGCATATTAGCACCCTATTTTTTGTTTTGCTTTCACACTAGATTAATAGAACATATGGTATGTTAGCACCCTATTGCTGTTATAAAATTTTGCCACAAGATTGGTGGTTTAAAACAATACAAATTTGTTTGTATTGACCTGGAGACTTTTGCTGTGAGAAAGCTTCCTCTTCAAGTATTTTCCAAAAGAATAGCTGTGCCTGGGTCTCCTACTGTGACTTTTAGCCCGACTGGTAAAGCTGAGAGCATTACTCAACCTTCTTCTTAGGTGGGGGTTCCTTACCTTGCAGAATGGGGCATAGAGCCCCGAGTGACACTCAGCAGTTTAATCCACTGCCTGTGTGGTCCAATGTACACTCCGTTTACATCTTTCCTATGAAATAAAGACACCAATGGAGCATCAGTCTAAGAACTCTGATAAAACCCTCTATTGAAACGCTGTAATTGTTTCAAGTTTCTGAAAACTCCATATAATACATTTTCCATATTGCATTAAAATTTCTGGTTTCTGTTCATTTTTCCTTTATTCTTTCTACTCCAAGGTAGGAGAGTGGGAGAGGGGAAAGGTGGCTGTGGTGGTTAGGGTGGAGTTAGGAAGGGGGTGCCACAATTTGGTGTCTTAAAACAATGCAAATGCATTCTCATGCAGTTCTGGATGCTGGAAGTCTAAAGTTGTTACATAGAACTGCATTCCTCTTAAAAGTTTTACAGAAAAATTTGTTTCCTTACCTTTTCTATCTTTTAGACACTTTCTTCACTCTTGGCTTTTAGAAGTGGCCTATGTCATATTTTCAAAGCGAACAGCAAATATCTGCTAATCACTCTCTCTCTCTCTCTCCGTTCCAATCTTCAATCACATGGTCTTTTCTGATTCTCAGTCTCCTGCCTCCCTTTTATAGGACCTTCATGATTACATTGGGTCTACCCAAATAATCCAGAATAACCTCTTTATCTCAAGATCCTTAACTTAATATCCCCAAAGTCTCCTACTTTACATGTAACATATTCACAGGCTCCCGGGATGAGGATATAGGTCTCATTATAATGGAAGGCTCAAATCTTATCATCTAATTCATCTAAGTTAGTCATGGGTGGGGCTTTCAGTATTATCCCCTCTGGGGCAAATTTCTTCTCCACTGGGGAATCTGTGAAACTGTAAAACGTAATATTGGTTCCTAAAATACTATGGTGAGATAGGCATCAGATAACATGAATAGATACCCAATTCACAAAAGGAATCACCAGTCCTAAGCAATTTCAAAATATATCTTTGCATTCAACATTGGGTTTTAAGGCCTGAGAGTTATTATTTGTGTTTCTTGGCTCTGCTGCTATTGTAGAGACTCTACGTGTTTGCAGCTGAGTAGTTTTATCATTTTGTTTTCTACATGTAGAAATTGGGAAATTCAATAGCCTACCCTCATTTTGTTCTGTTTCCCTCTTAGTTCAAGCTGACATGGAGTATGTCTTTTGGCACAACATTCTTAAGAATCTTGCAAATGTCCCTTGTATGTTTCAGGGATTCTCTCCACTATTCAAGAGACTCATTCACAAATCTTTCTTTTGTAATACCATCTCTGTTCCTGGCTTCTGCTTGGAGGGCTGAAGGGAACCATGAGTCACTTGTCTAATCATTTCAAAAGGCCATGTGTGTAATTGAGTACTCTGATCTTTTGATCTTTCCAAAGTACTAGCAAAAGGTTGTCCGGCCACACCTTGGCTTTCTCTCCAGAACAGGCTTTCTTGATGATGAATCTCCTAATTGTAGTGACTTTGCAATCTGGATAGGCTGAGAATTTCCCAAGTCATCAAGCCCTGTTTCCTTTGTTCCTAACGTTGCTTCCTCAATCTATCTCTTTCTTCTCACATTTCACTGTAGGTAATGGGAAGATACAAGGCTCTACCTTCAGCATATTGCTTAGAAATCCCCTCAGCTAGATATCAAAGTTTATTTCCTATAATTTCTGCTTTCCACATAACTGTAGGACACCCTTCCACCAAGCTTTCTGTTACTACATAAAAAGGATCCCTCTTCCTCCAGTTTCTAATAGCATTTTCCTCGTTTCTTTATGGACCCTCACTGGGCATGCCTTTAATGCTCGTATTTCTACCAATATTCCATTTATGGTGCTTTAAGTATTTTCTAAGATGTATGACTATAGGATGGGTGAAAAATATTTTTATTCAGACTCTGTAGTTAGTGATTCCTATGAGAATTACTGAA
>CAUYLG010056784.1:0-18839 GCA_963573385.1 Cacajao melanocephalus | reverse complement strand
GCCAGCAGTATCTGTTGGAAATGTTGGCCAGCTTGCAATGGATCTGATTATTTCTACATTGAATATGTCTAAGATTGGTTACTTCTATACCGATTGTCTTGTGCCAATGGTCGGAAACAATCCATATGCGACTGCAGAAGGAAATTCAACAGAACTTAGTATAAATGCTGAAGGTATGTAAGACTTTACCTTGTATTGTTCTGCTATAAGGTAGAATTGTTTTAAATTAGAAACAGACTTTATTGATAACTGTTTTATAGCAGATGTTTACTTAGTGCCAACTTTGTGTAGAATTCACAGCCCGATCACATTGTCCTATTCTTTTACATCCTGGTTTTAGTTCTTAGCCTTTTCTAAATGACAACTCTTATGAAGGTTGAGAGTAAGATCATACTTGTATCTTTTTTTTGTCTTTTTTTCTTTGTATTTTCTGTTCATACTTGTATCTTTTATAGGATTTAAAATTTCCTTTGTTTCCCAATATGGATTTTTTCCTTCTATCCTCAGTTTTATTTTCTGTTGATGGTATATATAACCATCACTAATACTATGGAAAGGCGAAAAGGAGACTGTACTGGGCTCAGTCCTGTAGGTTTAATATATACTATATCAACTAAGCCTTATCCTCATAGTCATCTTCTTTCATTATAAGATCCATAATAATAGGGTATAGATAAGGCTCAAAGAGATTGATTTGCCAGATGCCACTAGTAGGTGTAGGCTTTTCCCGTGCTGTAAATCTTCGTAATTCCTCATTGGACTATCAGGCTTGATTAATCATGGAACACTGGTTTCAATGCAGCATAGCACCAGGTGAGTAAGAGAAGAGTTCTTGTTGATTGTGAAGCATGGATGCACCCAGTTACTGCCTTTGATGGCTAACTGTTCTGGTGATCTTTCAGTCTTCCATTTACCAGTTTAAGGTCAAAGCCAGAGGTGATAGAAGAGCAGGAAAGGCCTTTGGTGAATTAAAAGACAAATGAAAAAGCATTTTGGTTTTTGTGTCTTATTAACCATACCATTATTCTTAGCTTGCAATAATGAAATGTACATTTAAAGAATCACCTTACTATTGAACTTCTTTACAGGACAGATGGCTTTGTTAACAAAAGACTAAATTTTAGTTACTGCCTCAGAGGATAAAGGACTATAAATTATTAAAACTAGAATTCAGGACCAGGTACATTGGCACACATCTGTAATCCCAACACTTTGAAAGGCTGAGGTAGGAGGAACACTTGAGCCCAGGAGTTTGAGACCAGCCTGGGCAACAAAACGAGACCTCATTTCTGCCAAAAAAAAAAAAAAAATTAGCCAGGCATGATGGCATGTACCTGTAGTCCCAACCTCTCAGGAAGCTGAGTTGGGAGGACTGTTTGACCCTGGGAGGTTGTAGCTACAGTGAGCCATGATCATGCCACTGCACTCCAGCCTGGGTGACAAAGTGAGCCCCTATCTTAAAAAACAGGCCAGGTGCGGTGGCTCATGCCTGTAATCTCATCACTTTGGAAGGCTGAGGTGGACGGATCACAAGGTCGGGAGATCGAGACCATCTTGGCTAACATGGGGAAACCCTGTCTCTACTGAAAATATAAAAAATTAGCCAGACGTGGTAGCATGCGCCTATAGTCCCAGCTACTCATGAGGCTGAGGCAGAAGAATCGCTTGAACCCGAGAGGCAGAGGTTGCAGTGTGCCAAGATTGCACCACTGCACTCCAGCCTAGGCAACAGCGAGATTCCGTCTCAAACAAACAAACAAACAAAACCCTAGAATGTGTATACTTTCCGCTAGTGATAGCAGCTATCTTGTATTGAGTATTACTGTGAGCTGAATGGCATGTGCATTTACATTTAGTAATTCATTTAATCCTTACAACTATTTTGTAAAGTAGTTTTATATATGAATAAACCGTGGCACTTAACCAAGTTAAGTATGTTGTTCAAGGTCATGTGATTAATAATTGGTATAACTGAGATTCTAACCAAGACAGTCTGGCCTAAGACCTACCTTCTGGCATACCTCCTTATTAATGCACCTTCACTCAAATAGAACACCGATGGCTTTCCTTTCACATAAACTGGCAGCAAGTCAATTGTATGGATATCATCCTTTTTTTTGAGACGGAGTCTTGCTCTGTCGCCCAGGCTGAATGCAATGGCACAATCTCAGCTCACTGCAACCTCCGTCTCCCGAGTTCAAGCGATTCTCCCTGCCTCAGCCTCCCAAGTAGCTGGGATTACAGGCGCCTGCCACCAAGCTTGGCTAATTTTTGTCATTTCAGTAGAGACAGGCTTTCACCATGCTGGCCAGGCTGGTCTTGAGCTCCTAACCTCAGGTGATCCTCCTGGCTTGGCCTCCCAAAGTGCTGGGGTTACAGGCATGAGCCACCATACCCAGCCATCGATAACATTCTTTAATCTACTTTATTATTTTTTTCAGATGAGATATTGTGAAATAAATTACAGACATCCTGACATTCTACTCCTTAATATATAAATATGTGGCCGAGCGAGGTAACTCACACCTGTAATCCCAGCACTTTGGGAGGCCAAGGCAGGCAGATCAGGAGGTCAGGAGATTGAGACCATCCTGGCCAACATGGTGAAACCCCAACTCTACTAAAAATACAAAAATTAGCTGGACATGGTGGCCACGTGCCTGTAATCCCAGCTACTTGGGAGGCTGAGGCAGGAGAATCACTTGCACCAAGGAGTTGGAGGTTGCAGTGAGCCAAGATCATACCACTGTACTCCAGCCTGGGTGACAGAGTGAGACTCTGTCTCAAACAAAGAAAATATATATATATGTATACACACACACACACACACACACATATGTATATGTAGACATAGGCTTCTCTTAAAAGAACATTTCCTTACATAGCTAAAGTGACATTATTACTGTAACAAAATTATTTATTTATTAATATCTCCCTATATCTTACCCATATTCAAATTGGCCCAGCTTACCCCAAATTATTGTTTAAAGTTTAGTTTGTCCAAACCAAGACCTATAGCATGAGGAGACTTCAAAAAGTTTGTGGAAAAATGAACAAAATGATAAAAACAAAAAATATAAACGTCATTTCTCAATGTCAGCTTCATCAAGTTCCAGATACTTTTGTAAGCAATGATAGCAGCCATTTAGTCCATCTCTAAAGAACTGAGCATCCTGGGAATTAAACCATGTCAGTGCAGTCTTTTTTACATTATTAACTGAAGAAAAATGGGTACCCATTGCAGATTTTTTAAGATTAGGAAACAGAAGTCAGAAGAGCAAAATGGATACCTAATGATTTCCCATTGAAACTTTGACAAAATCGTCCTCGTTTGATGGCAGGAATGAGCAGCAGCATTGTTGTAATGGACAAGGACACTCAAGCGAATCTTTCCCAGTTGCTTTTCTGAGAAAGCTTTGGTTGACTTTCTCAAAACACTCTCATAGTAAGCAGATGTTATCATTCTTTGGCCCTCCAGAAAATCAACAAGTAGAATATCTGAAGCATCCCAAAAAACTGTTATCATGACCTTTACTCTTGACTGGTCCACTTTTGTTTGGCTGGACCACTTCTGCCTTGGTAGCCATTGCTTTGATTGTGCTTTTTCTTCAGGATTATACTGCTAAAGACGTGTTTCATCAGTTACAGTTTCTTAAATGTTTCAGGATCTTGCTGTCACTTGTTTAAAATTTCCATTAAAAGCTGTGTCTGTAGCTGACTGGACACAAGGGTTTTGGTACCCATCGAGTAGAAAGTTTGCTCAGCTTTAATTTTTCAGTCAGAATTTTGTAAGCTGAACCAATTGAGATGTCTGTTGTTTCTGCTGTCAGTCATCAGTCCTCTTCAATTAGGGCACAAAATAGGATGAATTTTTCCTCACAGATTGATGTTGATGGTCTGCTGCTGTGGGCTTTGTCTTTAACATCATCTCATCTCTTCATAAAATGAGTTACCCATTTGTAAACTGCTGATTTCTTTGGGGCATTGTCCCCATAAACTTTTTTTTTTTTTTGAGACACAGTTTTGCTCTTGTTGCCCCAGCTGGAGTGCCATGGCACAACCTTAGCTCACTGCAACCTCTGCCTCCCAGGTTGAAGCAGTTCTCCTGCCTCAACCTCCCGAGTAGCTGGGATTACAGGCACCTGCCACTACGGCTGGCTAATTTTTATATTTTTAGTAGAGATGGGGTTTCCTTTTTTTTTTTTTTTTTCCTGAGATGGAGTCTCTGCCACCTAGACTGGAGTGCAGTGGTGCCATCTCAGCTCTCTACAACCTCTGCCTCCTGGGTTCAAGGGATTCTCCTGCCTCAGCCTCCCAAGTAGTTAGGATTACAGGTACCTGTCACCACGCTCCACTAATTTTTCTATTTTTAGTAGAGACGGGTTTCCCCATGTTGGCCAGGCTGGTCTTGAACTCCTGACCTAGGGTGATCTGCCTACCTCAGCCTCCCAAAGTGTTGGGATTACAGGTGTAAGCCACTGTGCCCAGCACCTGTAAACTTTTTTATTTTATTTGTTTTTTTATTTTTGAGACGTCTCGCTCAGTCACACAGGCTGGAGTGCAGTGGTGTGATCTCAGCTCACTGCATCCTCTGCCTCCTGAGTTCAAGGGATTCTCCTGCCTCAGTCTCTCAAGAAGCTAGGTTTACAGGTGCCCATCACCACACCCAGCTAATTTTTGTATCTTTTGTTTGTTTGTTTTGTTTGTTTTGCTTTGAGACAGAGCTCACTCTGTCGTCCAGGCTGGAGTGCAGTGGCACGAACCAGGTTCAAACGATTCTCCTGCCTCAGCCTCCCGAGTAGCTGGGACTACAGGTGTGCATTACCACGCCCAGCTAATTTTGTATTTTTTAGCAGAAATGGGGTTTCACCATATTGGACAGGCTGGTCTCAAACTCCTGACCTTGTGGTCTGCCCGCCTCGGCCTCCCAAAGTGCTGGGATTACAAGTATGAGCCACCATGCCTGGCCTAATTTTCGTATTTTTAGTAGAGACAGGGTTTCACCATGTTGGCCAGGCTGGTCTTGAACTCCTGACCTCAGGCAGCCCACCCACCTCAGGCCTCCCAAAGTGCTGGAATCATAGGCATGAGCCACTGCGCCCAGCCCTCATAAACTTTTTTAAAGCATCAGTGATTTCACCATTTATCTACCCAAGCTTTCTCATGTCATTTGGCTTGTTCTTCTATCCCCTATATTTTCTGTAACTGGAGTTAGCTCTAAAGGCTTGATTAGATAAAAGGTTAATGTCTTGAGGCAGAATACATAAAAGGTATTGTTGCTTTCATGTTGTATCACATCAGAAGAAAAAAGTACTAGGAAACAGGAACCTAACAACAAAAAAAATTGCATAGGCCAGCTGCGGAGGCTCACACCTGTAATCCTAGCACTTTGGGAGGCCGAGACGGGTGGATTGCCTGAGCTCAGGAGTTCGAGACCAGCCTGGGCAACACAGTGAAACCCCATCTCTACTAAAATACAGCATATTAGCCCCGGCATGGCAGCATGTACCTGTAATCTCAGCTACTCAGGAGGCTGAGACAGGAGAATCGCTTGAACCCCTATTCTCGAGAGGTTCAAGAGACAGAGGTTGCAGTGAGCCAAGATCACGCCACTGCACATCCAGCCTGGGTGACAGAGCGAGACTTTGTCTCAAAAAAAAAAAAAAGGGAATTGCATGATGCACTGATGAGGAGAGTATTGCTGTTACTGAAGAAGGGGTAGCTTACAAAGCTTAGCCTGCCCACCCCCTACAGATACATTCTTTTTCAAACCTAGATCTGTTGTTGATTTGGACTACAGGTGTTTGTCAAAGATAGGTTAGAGGCTGAGTAATCTGTGCCTAAGTCTCTGTTTTTCTAAATTTATACCCTTTTTCACTAATTCCTAAACTTCCTTTGGACTGAATATACCTAGTGCTTGCTAGATTTGCTGAGTTCAGCATGCCCTCCCCACCCCCTGTCATACCACATCATGCCAGCCATAACAATCTCTGAAAGACCTGTAACAGTAGAGACCTGATCCACCAAAGGATTTGCCCAGTCTAGGGTTATTTGCAATCTCTTTATAGTAACCAATATTTGGCTCTTAGTGCAATAGTAATCCTGTGTCCTTAGAGACTATTTTGTCCCTGACTCAGACCAGAGCTTCTCATTCTTAGAAGTGAAGTTGGGCAGGGAAGCCTTAAGCATCTCTAGAGTGGGCCCACTGTAGCCCACTGATGAAAGCTGTGGATCCTTTTCCCAGAAAGAAATACAAACACATTGACTCACAGGACATTTTACATGTTGTTTCAGATCTTTCAAAAAGTTCTGAGGAACACACATGTACCTATTTCCGGGATTTTATTACATGGCTAACATTCTCTTACCTTTTACTGTTTCTTCTATTAATCCTAGTGAGTGTTGCTGTTCTCTGGAGACAAGAGGAGAGAATATCAAAAGCCAAAAAGTTCAGTTTTCTTAAGGATGATTTTATTTGCATAATACCAGAAATTTTCAGAGGAATACTTCTCAATTTTTACAGTTAAAGTCAGGATAAAAATAATTTTTTATATTTTCTTACAGTTAACTTTTCAGAAATGAATCTGTTCCATAGATTAAAACTCACTGGCTCATTTTAAGGTACTTCGAAAATGTCTTATTTTAACCAGATGACATATATATTCCATATTTTAATTATTGAAAATATTTAAATGCAAAAGGTATTATAGTTCAATTTTTATTTTTTATCATAATTTTAACTTATATAACTTCCTCATTTTAACTATTGTATGATTTCATTTTCTTCTTGTTTTAATAGTGTATTCATTGCCTTCAAGAAAGCTGGTGGCTCTTCAGTTAAGATCCATTTTTATTAAGGTTAGTATGTTGTAGTTGACTTTTTGTTCACTAAAGTGTAATGAGAAAATACCAAGTCAGTATCATTAGAAATTAACATTAAAAAATTACTACTGTTTTACTGTATGTGCGTTAAGATCTGATTCTATAGAGAAATAATCTTACAGTATTTCAGATGTGTTACCATTTTTTCATAATTATGTAGAAAGGAAGTAGGACTTTTATCTTGAGTGTGATAAACTTTCAATTCATGGTGAAAACGTTTAAGCATACGAATAGTAGAGGTTTATTCCATTTGTATTATAGTTCAGCTGGTGGCATCTACATATAAATTATATATCTATCAAATTATGTATGTGTCATAAAATATTCTGAATCCGACTTCTTTCCTCCTCCACTGCTACCACTGAGTCCAAACCACTGTCATCTTCATGCTCCTGACTTGCCCCATCCAGCTCCCACAAACAGCAGCACCGATGATCCTCCTAACCTACACCACATCACTACTCTCTTCAGAACCCTCCCATGGCTTCTCCTCTCACTCAAAATGAATTTGTGATCCAGGAAAAGGGGCTTGCTACTTGATGCACTATGACACCGAGTTTTTGAAAAAAGAAAGGCTTTGTAAATTTTTCGAAATTCTTTTGAAAAAAGAAAGGCTTGCAAATTGACTCCCAAGGAGACAGGAGTGAAGCTCAAATCTGCTTCCCCATGTTGGCTTCAAGGCAGTGTTTTTATTAGAAAAGATTCAGAGGGTGGATTCTGAGATTAGTAGATGAGCGATGGAAGGAAGGGGAGATCTGGAAAGTCCTTCGGCATGCACGGTTATCTCTTCGTGCTAACTCATAGGGCCCATGTGCCAGTTCAGGGGAATGAGCATGAAACATGGCGGTGGAGAGTCGGCTTGTGACACCAGCAGGTTTGTTCTGTGCAGACTTCAGTTGGCCATATTGGGTCCGACCAATTTCAGCCAATGCTTTTATCCCGTAAAGGGAGGAAGTTTCAGTATTTTAGCAAGTTGTTTTTTATCTGCTATGCTGCAAACTCAATCATTTCTTTCTTTCTTTTTTTTTTTAGAGTCTCCTCTATTGCCCAGGCTTAAGTGCAGTTATATGATCTGAACTCACTGAAGCCTCTGCCATCCAGGGTTCAAGTGATCCTTCCACCTCAGCCTCTAGGATTACAGGCACACACCACCACACTGGCTCATTTTTGTATTTTTAGTAGAGACAGGGTTTTGCCATGTTGGCCAGGCTGGTCTCCAACTTCTGGCCTCAACCCACCTTGGCCTCGCAAAGTGCTGGGAGGATTACAGGTGTGAGCCACACCCAGCCCAAACTCAAGAATTTCTGTTAGTCGTTGGTTTCTTTAACTCTTTGGGAATGGTTTCAAATTCACAGCCCTTACTGGGGCCTATGAGGCTCTATGTCTGTGCTGTCTAATACGGTAGCCACTAGCCACATGTAGCTATTTAGTTCCTCAGTCACTCTAATCACGTTCCAAGTTCTCAGGAGCCCCATATGGCAAATGACCAGCATAACAAGAGTCATGCTCACAGGGAGCTCTGCCAGACTGCTGCTTTGTGGAGTCTAACCTGCAGCCACGCTGGCTTCCCTGTTGTTAGATATTAAGCTCATCCTGTCTCAGTCTTTCCACTAGTTTCTCTGCTGAAATTCATTTTCTTAGAGACCCAAATGGTTCGCCTCCTTTAGTGTTTTCTTAAATGTTTCCTCATCAGAAAAGCCCTCCTAGTCATTTCTTCCTTTTTTGAAACAGGGTCTCTCTTGCTCTGTCACCCAGGCTGGAGTGTAGTGGCATGATCTTGGCTCACTGCAACCTCCGCCTCCCAGGCTCAAGCAATTCTCCCACCTCAGCCTCCTGAGTAGCTGGGATTACAGGTATGCACCACCACGCCCAGCTTATTTTTGTGATTTTTGTAGAGGTGGGGTTTTGCCATGTTGCGTAGGCTGGTCTCAAACTCCTGAGCTCAAGCAATTCATGCTTTAGCTCCCCAAAGTGCTGGGATTATAGGTGTGAGCAACTACACCTGGCCTCTCTTTTTTTTTTTTTTACCCTGAGACAAGGTCTTGCTCTGCCCAGGCTTGGGTGCAGTGACACAATCATAGCTCACTGCAGCCTCAACCTCCTGGGCGCACCATCATGTCTGGCTAACTTTTTAAATTTTTGGTAGAGAGGAGGTCTCACGAAGTTGCCCAAGCTGGTCTTAAACTCCTGGGCTTGAAGGATCCTTCCACCTTGGTCTCTCAAAGTATTGAGATTACAATTGCGAGCATCTGTGCCCAGCTCCTGACAACACTTTCTGTCTCCTTTTCCTACATTAACTTTCTTGAAACTCATCACTGCCTGGCAAGTCATTGATAAATTGAGGTGGAGTCTTGCTTTGTCACCCAGGCTGGAGTACAGTGGCACAATCTCGACTCACTGCAACCTCCACCTCCTGGGGTCAAGCAATTCTGCCTCAGCCTCCTGAGTAGCTGAGATTACACGTGCAGGCCACCACACCTGGCTAATTTTGTGGTTTTTTTTAGTAGAGACGGGGTTTCAGCATGCTGGCCAGGCTGGTCTCAAACTCCTGACCTCAGGTGACCAACCCTCCTTGGCCCCCCAAAGTGGTTGGATTACAGGCATGAGCCACCCGGTCCTTTTTTTTTTTTTTTTTTTTTTTTTTTTGAGATGGAGTTTCACTCTTGTCACTCAGGCTGGAGTACAGTGGCGAGATCTCAGCTCACTGCAACCTCCCTCAGGAGTTCAAGCGATTCTCCTGCCTCAGCCTCCCGAGTAGCTGGGATTACAGGCGCCAGCCACCACACCTGGCTAATTTTTGTATTTTTAGGAGAGTTGGCGTTTCACCATGTTGGTCAGGCTGGTCTTGAACTCTTGATCTTAGGTGATCCACTGCCTTGACCTTCCAAAGTGCTGTGATTGCAGGTGTGACCCACTGGGCCTGGCCGAAAGTAAGCTTCTGAAAAGAATGATGAAGTGTCATTTACTCTTATATCCCCAGCTTCTAAGATAGTGTCTTGCACATAGAGAAGCTCTCAGTAAATATTTGCTAAGAGATTTTTTGGAGTGACCTGAGGTATCATCTATTCAGGAAGTTAGCAGTACAGGATTTTAGTGACATGATTAACTGCATAGTACTTTTATTGAAGTATGACATACATGAGAAAAGTACACAAATCATAAACATACAGCTTGGTGAATTTTTACGCAGTAAACCCTCTGTGAAACCAGCTTTCAGATTAAGACATAGAGCATTGTCAGCATTCCAGAGGCCCCATAATGAGTCCTAATCAGTATTCTGTTGGTGGAATCCTGTGGTGTGTACTTAGGGCATCTAGCTTCCTTTCTCAACATTCTGTTTGTGGGGTTCACTCAAGTTGTTGGAAGTAACCAAAGTTCTTTCATTCTCAGTTCTGTGTGTTGTTAAGTTGTGTACATAAGCCATAATTCATCCATGGTACTTTTGACATTGCATTTTATTTTTTCCAGTTTTAGGCTATTACGAATAGTGCTGCTAAGATTATTTTTAATTCTTATATTACAATCACTGCTTTCTTTAATTAACAACATTATAAACCCAAAGTTTTGCAGGGAGAGTTCATAATATTTTTACATTGTGCCACATGGCTTTTTGTTCTCTTCCTAATCAGTGTAAGTTAAAAAATTATTTAACATATAATTTAAATTTTTGGCAGCTGGAAGTAAAGAGTGATTTAAAAATAGCAAACATTTATTGAGCATTGATTCTTTGCACTGATACTGTTCTAAGTACCTTATATTTATTACTTAATCCTCATGACAATCCAATGAGACAGGTACTAGTATTATCTTCATTTTTCAAAGGAAATACTGAAGTACAGAAAGGTTAAGCAGTTGCCTGAGACATGGTCTGTGGGAGGCAGGACCAGCATTCTAACCCAGGCAGCCTGGCTCCAGAGCCTGCCTCTTTTCCTTTTTTCTTTTTTTTTTTTTTTTCTGAAATGGTATCACTCTGTTACCCAGGCTGTAATACAGTGGCACAATTATGGCTCACTGCAGCCCTCACCTTGCAGGCTCAAGTGATCCTCCCACTTCAGCCTCCTGAGTAGCTGGGGCTACAAACCATGGGTGCACCACCATGACTAATTTATTTTTTTATTTTTTTTATTTTTTAGGAACAGGGTCTCACTATATTGCCTAGGCTGTTCTTTAACTCCTGGGCTTAAGCAATCTGCCCACCTCAGCCTCCCAAAGTATTGGAATTATAGGAGTGAGCCACCATGCCTGGCCCAGAGCCTGCCTCTCTTAAGCTCTATACTAGACTACCTTCTTATTATTAAAAGTTAGCCTGCATTTCTTACTTGCATTTTAAAATTTGTTGAATAGCTATTTTATGGGCAGTCTTTGAAAAGTTTTCATAAAGTAGGCTCCCCCCAAATTTTATAACCCACATTCCAGATTTACCAAATGTTAACGTCTTGCCACACCTGCTTGATCTCTCACTTTCTACGCATGTACACACACACAGTTTCCTTCTTCCAAAC
Source organism: Cacajao melanocephalus (assembly GCA_963573385.1). Classification (NCBI taxonomy): domain Eukaryota; kingdom Metazoa; phylum Chordata; class Mammalia; order Primates; family Pitheciidae; genus Cacajao; species Cacajao melanocephalus. The sequence goes on along the minus strand of CAUYLG010056784.1, from coordinate 7,455 downwards.
AATCCAGAAGTAGGCTAGCAACATAATTGTGTCATCCCTACATACTTCAGCACACATCTTACAAGAACAAGGACACCATTACCCCACCCAGGAAAACCAGCATTTAATGAATTATTCAGTAGTATCATCCAACATATTCAAATTTCCCCAGTTATTCCCAAAATATCCTTCAATTCTGGATCCATTCATGGTTCACAGGTTGTGTTTGGCTGTTACACCTTTTTAGTTGTTATCCTTCAGAGTAAAATTGGCCTGCCCCTTTCTTTCTTTATAATATTGACTGCTTTGAGGAATCAGGGCCGGATGTGGGGCATTCTCTGTTCATCTGATTGTTTCCATGTGACCAGATTCGGGTCACAAATTTCTGGCAAGAGCCCCTCACAGATGACTGTGTATTGGTTATTAGGTAACAATTGATTACTTAAGTAGAGAACTGGAAATTCTCCTTTGTCCTCATGATTCACTGATTTTTTTTTTTTTTTGAGATAGAGTGTTACTGTGTTGCCCAGGTTAGAATGCAGTGATGCGATCTTGGCTTACTGCAACCTTCACTTCTCGGGTTCAAGTGATTCTCTTGCCTCAGCCTTCTGAGAAGTTGGGATTATAGGTGCCCGCCACCACGCCCAAATAATTTTTGTATTTTCAGTAGATATGGGGTTTCACCATGTTGGCCAGGCTGGTCTTGAACTCCTGACCTCAGATGATCCCCCTGCCTCCCAAAGTACGGGGACCACAGGCATGAGCTACCATGCACAGCCATTCATTTCTTAATTATAAAGATACTTTAGATAATTCACTGGTCTTTCACTTTCAGTTTAAACACAGTAAGTGGATCAGAAAATAATTTCAGTATATATAAATGATATATCATCATATAAAGTTGATGAAATATACAGAATGTTCATATGTTCTAAGACTAACTTTTAGATTTTTTTTTTTATTCTCTCAATGGTATGCAAAGTATAAATCAAAGCCATTCTGTGAAAAACTGCTTTCCTGGGTGAAAAGTAGCAGCTGTGCCAGAGTCATTGTTCTTTCAAGCAGTCATTCATATCAGTGTAATGATCTGCAGCTTCGTAGGTATGTTCCTGCCTCTGGAAAGTTATTTTTGGTGTGGGTTATACTATGATAATTTCCCTATTAAAAAGTTAAACTTTAAAAGCCATGTAGATCCTTATCTCTCCTCACTGGAGTTTAGAAAGAGGAGGGTAAAAGAAAGTCAAGAGATGGGAGGGAGTGCAGTTATGCAAATCTTTTCAGTTCCTGTGAGCTGAGTAGAGTTGGGGCACGGGAAGACTTGGTTTAAAGAGAGAGATTGGGAACCATGCTTTAGTGTTTCCTGTCACATGCATGACAACATCACAGAGCTCAGCTAAGTAAGAGAAGAAGGAGAAAAGGTACTCAAGATTTATTGGTTGATAACTTTTGAAAGATTAATATTTTCACTTATTTCCATATATGCAATCATTTTTTAAAAAAAACATTTACTTTTTAGGCTGGGTGTGGTGGCTCACTCCTGTAATCCCAGCACTTTGGGAGGCCTAGGTGAGCGGATCACGAGGTCAAGAGATTGAGACCATCCTGGCCAACATGGTGAAACCCCATCTCTGCTAAAAAAATACAAAAATTAGCTGGGCATGGTGGCGTGTGCCTGTAGTCCCAGCTACTCAGGAGGCTGAGACAGGAGAATTGCTTGAACCTGAGAGGCAAAGGTTACAGTGAGCTGAGATTGCACCACTGCACTCCAGCCTGGCGACAGAGCGAGACTCTGTCTCAAAAAAAACAATTTACTTTTTATAGAGACAGTGTCTCGCTATGTTGCCCAGGCTGGTCTCGAATTCCTGGGCTCAAGCAGTCTGCCTGCCTCATCCTCCAAAGTATTGGGATTGCATTCGTGAGGCCACTGCACCTGGCCACATGCTACCATTTGTATTTGCAGAAATCCACTTGCTAAAGTGTAGCTCCCTGACATGTCAGAGTGAGTTCTTAAATGGAAGACGAAGTATCCCAGAAATAGAATTATAAGCTATCATTATCACATAAAATTGGTAACATATCATATAGAATACTCTCATACTCCAAGATGTAGCTTTTATTTTTATTTTTTGAGACAGAGTCTTGCTCTGTCACCCAGGCTGGAATGCAGTGGCACAATCTCACCGTAACTGCAAGCTCTGCCTCCTGGATTCAAGCAATTTTCCTGCCTCAGCCTCCTGAGTAGCTGGGATTTGCAGGTGCCTGCCACCATGCCCAACTAATATTTGTATTTTTAGTAGAGGCAGGGTTACACCATGTTGGCTAGGCTGGTCTCGAACTCCTGACCTCTGGTGATCCACTTGCGGGCCTCCCAAAGTGCTGGGATTACAGGCATGAGCCACTGCACCCAGCCCCAAGATGTAGCTTTTAGATAATTTATTTTTTATTTTTGTGGGGATGGAGTCTCACTCTGTCACCCAGGCTGTAGTGCAGTGGCACAGTCTTGGCTCACTGCAGCCTTTTTAGATTACGTAGATCATAACTTTTATCATTTATACACATATAAAATCAGGATGAAAAAATACGAGTAAGCCAAGAGTTACCTTTCAAAATGAGCTAATTTATAGAACTTTCACAAAAGACATTACAGGCTTCATGGCAGAAAGGAGCATAGCTGTGGGAAATTTTTGCAGTGAGCCTGCCTAAGTGTTTCTGTCTCTTTATATTGTCTCCTAATTATGTAAGTAGCAAATCAGAGCAATATTTTTTACTTAAGTCTGCTGGTACTTGCTTGTTGCCTGTGCAGCAGAACATACGGAGACCAAGAGAATTTTAGCTAAAGAACCTGTGTTTGCCTTCGAGTTCATATTTGTGACTTTTTTAAAAGTTAACTATATGATTATTTCTAGTACTCCGTTCCGGTACCTCCTTACACCTTCCATGCAAAAAAGTGTTCAAAATAAAATAAAGAGCCTTAACTGGCAAGAAATGGAAAAAAGCCGGTGTATTCCTGAAATAGATGATTCCGAGGTTTGTATCCGCATTCCAGGAGGAGGTATCACAAAAGCACTCTATGATGAAAGGTGAGTTTGTTTGCCTGTTCATTTGTTTCCCACTTTACTTAAAAATGAAATTAGGCTGGGTGTGGTGGCTTACGCCTGTAATCCCAGCACTTTGGGAGGCCAAGGCGGACAGATCCCGAGGTCAGGAGATAGAGACCATCCTGGCTAACACAGTGAAACCCCACGTCTACTAAAAATACAAAAAATAAGCCAGATGTGGTGGCACACACCTGTAGTCCCAGCTACTCGAGAGGCTGAGGCAGGAGAATCACTTGAACCCCAGAGGCAGAGATCCCAGTGAGCTGAGATTGCTCCAGCCTGGGTGAGAGAGCAAGACTCTGTCTGAGAAAAAAAAAGGAAATTAATGCAGCGAGCTGAGATCGCACCACTGCACTCTAGCCTGGGCGACAGAGGAGACTGTCTCAAAAAGAAAGAAAATGAAATTAAGACAGTTGGAATATATTGGATTACTTATTGAACTTTGAAAATGTATTTATAAAACGGGTACTATTTTAGAGCTCGTTTTTAGGAGAAAGATTTAAACTTGGTTATAGAAAAATTGTTTCCTAAAAAGCCATATTTAATGCTTTATTTTGTGTCACTTTTTAGGGCTTCTGATAGTCTTTGCAACCTCTACAGGCAAACTTATTTCTCTATTATTTCTCCTCTAATTTTTATTTTCTTCTGCAGCTTTGGGTTTGGTTTGCTCTTTTTTCTCTTTCCCAAGGTGTCAACTTAGGTTATTGATTTAAAAGTTTTTTCTTTTTTACCGAATGTATTTACAGCTATGAATTTCCCTCTTAGCACTGCTTTCACTACGATTTGACATATTGTTTTCATTTTCACTTATCTCTCAGTATTTTCTCATTTCCTTTGTGTTTTTGTTGTCCCCCTTGCAAACACCTACCTCCTTTCTTAGAGTCAGCCCATCCTTCATCTCCTGTCTGCAGCCTTGCCTCTTCCTGTCTTCTAACAAGGAAGTTGCCAGTCTCTGCACTCCCACTGCACTCCACCTCTTCTATACTTCGTTGCACTTACCTTGCAGATCAGTCCTCCTAGACTTTTGCTTCTGACCATGACAGAGTCACTAATACCAGACTTACCCTCCTGCCATAAAAAAACTGGAACTGGACAGAATTTATGAAACAACTGTTTTCCAGTCATTGGACTACAGGCAGCACACAACTGTCATCCCTGAGAGAAGGCAAATTTTAAAAGTCTACAGTTGCCTGGCTTTCTGCTTGGAGATACTTCTGGACTGCAGCACAGGGAGGGGAACCCAAACAGAGCACAGTGGTCTTGCTGAGTGAAGATGAGTTAAGACTACAAGGAGGCTGAGGCAACTGGAAATACAGGGCAGAGAACCAGAGGGCAGGGGTAGCTCGTAAGAGTCCAGAGGTCTGTTTCCTTGGGTCTTTTTCTGAATTCTAAGCCATGAGTATAGGGTGAAACTATGAGGCCAGGGAAAGAACAGCTTCTGGGTAGCTATAAGCTTGTGCACAATGTTAGCAGTGATAAACCGAAAATATTTTAAAAGTTAGACCTACTCAGTATTGAACATTCTGGAAATGCAGATTACCCTAAAGAAGCAATATTTAAAATACTCAGTTGTATCAACCAGAATAAAATAGCTCCAAATAAAAAAGTAATAAAATAGTCATCCTCTGCCTTTCTTTTTAACAGAAGGCCAGAGAGTAATAGTAAAATGATTATCCCACACTGTGTTACAAACTAACAGAGGTGCAGTAAGCTGCAGAGCATGTAAGCTGAAGAGCATGCCCTGCACTTTCCAAGTTAGAGCCTTGAAAATACAGGCACAGCCTGGGAGCCAGCCTTCTTCAGGCGAGAGCCTTGCCTGAGGCCATCACTGCAGAGGCATTTAGGAGCTGGAATTTTCTTAGCCATCAGAGCTTGTAGTGGTTCCACACAAAGACTGAGAGCCCCTAGGGTATTTAAGAACCAAGTACTGGGCTAGTGTGAGTGGGGTTAACAGTTTCTACTTTCTGGTTTTTAGAGACTGAGATACTGTGGTAAGTTAGCCTGGTATCATCTGAGACTTCCTAACATACACACCAGTCTCCTCTGTGTCTTAAATCCCTTTTTTAGAACTTCGCTCACTTTTATTTCTGTAGCTCTCTTCTCTGTCAGTCTCATGCTTTCAAGTTTTGGCATGGCATTTTTCTCATAGTTCATGGTTTTAGGGTGTTAGGAATAATTTTTGCATTTACTGGCAAGTAGGACACTTTTTGCATCGGTATATCTTCATCTCCTCACTAGCTTGAGGCGTTTATAGTATGATAGGAGACATGTTTTGGAGCTAGAGAGACCTAAGTTCATGTACCATCTCTGCCACTTACTAGATATACAACTTTGGGCATGTTAACTACGTATTCAATCTCTTTAAACCTGTTACCTCAGAAGAGTAGCTAATACCTCTGTCATATTTACTATGTGGTCACTGTTTTAAGCATTTCGCCTCTACTACCTCCTTTCAACCTCACAACAACCTGTGAAGTAGGTTCCATTATCATCCCTCTTTTATAGATGAGGAACACCCCTGGTTAAGTAACTTGCCCAATGTATCTGGTAAGTGGAAGAGCTAGAATCTGAATCCTTGTGTCTATCCTTATTCCCCTTATTCCAAACTGATTCATTTATAAGATGGAGCTAATTATAGCTTCCTCAGGATTATTACAGGGATTGAGTCATAAAATTTGCAGATAATGCTTAACACCTACGTAATAATCACTCAACCGTAGTAACTTTTCTTTAATGATTCCTTTAGCTTCCACAGTTTCCCTGACTGCTTTAGATTATTAGTAACTAGGTGTTATTTTTTTTCAGCCCCTGCTGTAGTGCTTCTGAAAATTACTGACTTCTGAAGTAGGTCTGGGGAGTAGATCAGAACATAACATACCTGCTGTAGCCAAGGACAGAAAAGCTGCTTTTTCATGCAGCTGTGGGGCAAGGCATGATCGTGCATGTTCCCCAGTGGTTGTTACAGAGGCCTGCTCTCACAAGTAGAAAACATTGTGTGGGGCAAAGGGAGATGATAAGTGATCTTATAATGTGGTATCTTTTCCTTTCCTAAAACCAGGCAGGTTATCGTAGCTGTAAAAACAGACACACTAGAGTCAGCTGTTGTACCTGTGAAAGAATACTGATTCTTATTTTTATTTCTTTTAGCTGTTCTAAAGAAATCCAAATGGCAGTTCTGCTGAAATTTGTTTCAGAAGGGGACAACATCCCAGATGCATTAGGTCTTGTTGAGTATCTTAATGAGTGGCTTCAGATAATCAAACCACCTGTAAGTTTTATTATAGCTTAAGCCTCTTCTTTGTCTGATTGTGTGTATTCATTAACTTGCATTTTATATACTACCTAAGTAGACCAAATAAGGGAAGGTTTATATTAAATATGGACAAATCTTTACAAAATTTTAGTTTAAGCTGAATTTTTGAAAATCAGAGGACAGTTAACCAACCTGTTATTTACAGTTGTTTAATTAAAGCTGACTTTCCAAGGCGGGCGGATCACGAGGTCAAGAGATTGAGACCATCCTGGCCAACATGGTGAAACCCCGTCTCTATGAAATAAATAAATAAATAATAAAGCTGACTTTCCAAAAAGGAAAATCCTTAATTCTTCATTGTACTTACTATTCATGTTACGTTAATTGTGCCAGACATAGTCTTGCAATAATAAACAAGCCTTCTCTAGAATTCAGGAATTTTTTTAGGGAAGTAAAAAGTATTGCTATGTCAGTAATACTGTAGCTATTGAATATGTGTTATAGTTGGTATTTTTCTCTATTATGAAATGAGAGCATTATACCCACAGAAGTGAGTTAGCATTTAGCCATAACAGAACACCCCATAAGGCTGCTTTGTAAGGTGGGTAACTGGCTTTTAAATGCATGCTTTTGCCAAGAACAAATTGATACAAATCACACGATGCTGATTTTTTTTTTAACCCCTATTCTTTTTTAATGTGATTTTTCCCTAATAGATTTCGTCTGCAGCCTTTCTGGCATATCTTTATAATTTGGAACTTAAAGAAATTTATCTTCAGTTGACATGAAGACAAAGAAACTTTATTTCTCCTTAACAGTAAAACCTGGCTATAAAAGTATCAACCAAAAGAAACACAAAAGGAGAGTTTTATAATACATGTTAAAAGGAAATTTGATGGTAAAGTTTAAAGATTAAAATATTTTGTTCTTCAATTACAGAGTGATGACCCTACAGCAGCTACTTCACGGTGGAAAATACCAAGTTCTTGGCGATTACTCTTTGGCAGTGGTCTTCCTCCTGCACTTTTTTGATCTGTTTTCCTTTTTATACCTTATACCCAAAACACTTATTACCAACACAACTATTAAACATTCTATACAGAAAATTATATGATCTGAGAATAT
>CAUYLG010056781.1:0-62192 GCA_963573385.1 Cacajao melanocephalus | reverse complement strand
GCACAATTATTGGCATAAAAGAGGTTTTTAATACCCATTTTTAGACTGCATTCTAGCCTGGGCAATAGAACAAGAATCCCGTTCTCTCTCCCTCTTTCTCTTCCTCTTTCTCTCTCTCTTACATTCCTTTATTTCTTTCTTTCACTCTCACTTTCTTTCCTCTCTTTTTCTTTCTTTCAAAAATAAAAAAATAAAATAATACGATAATATATCTAATAATAGATAATATATCTAATAATAGATAATATATCTAATAATAGATAATATATCTAATATACATATTAGAATAACTGCCTTGAAAATGTGTGAGTCATCTCTCATTTATGCCTTATGAGATGTGTCTGTGTGTTATATGTGTGTGGGAGGAGGAAAAAGAAAAAAAAATAGGAGCAGGAGGAAGCAGAGAGGAGGAAGAGGGGAGGAGGGCACAGAAGGGGAGGAAAAGGCGGCAGAAGAGGAGAGGGGAGGAAAATATAGAATGGGATGGTGGGAGGGATTTTTCCCTCCTAGGTAAAGGAGATTTGCCTTCCATTCTGAAGCCTTCCACCTCATAACATTTCCCAGCACGGTAACCTTTTGCCAATTTAACCTCTTCGGTTCTCAGTTAAATTTTTTTGTAAAGTGAGGTGATATATGCAAGTTTCCTTTGCCCTATTGAGTGATTGCAGTGTCGAGTAATTGAGTGAATGTAATGGTGTCTTACCAACTCACTCTATATTGCACAGGCACAAAACACCATGGTTATTTGTTGTTAGTTACTCCTCTTGTCAGATGGACAACTCTGACTTCCCACACAGGTGAACATCAGTCTCAACCTGAGGCCAAGGTTTTTCAACCTGCATACAAGTCCTTCAATTTAATGAATGAGATCAGACTCAGGAAGTAGAACATCTGAGTCTTATTCATGCCCCCATCACTTCCCAAGTGATCTTGGGACAATGTCACAGTTTTCTGATCTATACTGTGGGTCATATGTTAACACCTATCTCACTGGGCTACTGTAAAATTCAGATGAGATGGAATGTGCAAATGGAGATGGTCTATATAGATGTTTACTGTTGCTCTTGCTAGGAAGAAGAAAGCAACTAAATTTCAGATGTCTTTTCTACCCTTTTGCATGACCTTTTTCTCTCATCCCCTAATTATAAGGAAGCATTTCTATCATTGATAAAATATCTATTGGGAGTCTTCCTTCCACTTGACTGTCTTTTTACAATAAAGGTGAAGTGTGGGAAAAGTAGTTAATATCATAGGTAACTGTAGGAAGTTATGGGGCATGTGTGAGTGTGCATGTTGGAATGGAGAGTGACACACACAGTTCTTCCATGAATCCTCAAGATTCTCATTGTCTTTGGGTACATGTCATATTGTGAAGTCTGGGGAACACAATATCATTTGTCATTTAGATTCTATTCTAGATGCTTTGTATCTTGGAGACAGACCCGTGTCTGTCATACTTACTCAGAAAACAGTTATTCTAGGCCGAGCATGGTGGCTCACACCTGTAATCCCAGCACTTTGGGAGGCCGAGGCATCGGATCACGAGGTCAGGAGCTCAAGACCAGCCTGACCAACTGGGTGAAACCCATCTCTACTAAAAATACAAAAATTAGCTGGGTGTGGTGGCACGCACCTGTAATCCCAGCTACTCAGGAGGTTGAGGCAAAAGAATCACTTGAACCTGGGAGGCAGAGGTTGCAGTGAGCCAAGATCATGCCATTGTACTCCAGCCTGGGCTAATAGAGAGACTCCATCTCAAGAAAAAAAAAAAAAAAAAAGAAGAAGGAAACAAGAAAGAAACCGTTATGCTTTCAGTGGTTCGATTTGCTAAGGCAAGGGTTGATTTTATGGGAAACCCTGCTGCCCCAAGTAGAATAACTTGCATTCTGTTTATGCAGGGATAGTCTGAGTTCTTGATACATGTTTGTTGAATGAATAACCGAATAAAAGTAAAACCTAAAGGAATTGAGCACCTACATTAAGGTTGTTTGATTTTGTCAAAATCATTTTAGAAAAATACCTTTCTTTGAGCTTTTGAAGATCTTTCACATCTTTTTTTGAATGGGGTTATCTGTGACTTTCCTATTATCTCAGAAAGACAGACACTCTGTCAATATGCCCTGGCAATACAGACAGCATCCTTTGGATTATATCTAGATGACAGAGGACTACCCTGCGCCATCTGTATAAAGTTCTGCTGAAAAAGACAACGACAATCAGCATTATGTACTGAATATATTACATGAAAGGTTATTTCGTTCATTAATTAATGTAACTGAACATTTCTGTCCTTTAGTTACTCTGGACACAGCATAAATTGTATTTTGTGGTATAAAGAAAGAATTCTCTAAGTTATATATGATAGAATCCCTGTATCAGGAGAATTCATTTAGGAAAAGCAAGTTCAGGCTTGTTGCGTTCCACTGTGTGTTGCTGGTTGTACCAAGACCGCAGGGCTCTGAAAGCTGTAACTCAGTGTTGTTTGCCCAGCTAGTAGTCTTGCTCCTCCTAGACAAATAGGCCAGTTTACTGTTTGCTATAAAACTAGTAGATTCCCCAGACTCAGAGTTCTTCAGCTGTGATGCAAACCCACCAATGTGTGGCATCCATCTGGGCCACATTATGCTTCCCTCTTCCTTGGGATTGGGAACAAGGGAAACCTAGGCTAATATGCTGATAACAGTGCTGCTTACTTTAATATGAGTAATGAAGTCCTCTGACTTCCACGCAGACGTCTTATGTCTTAGGTCAACCTTCAGGAAATGGGAACAGGTGAGCTCTTTGTAAGTAGGGTAAAATAAAATTTCAAAAATACAGTATTCTGTTGGCATGACATGATACAGGGTAACTTTCTGCCTCTTATTTCTAAAGGGTGTGATCTACCTTCCCACTGGCTTTGGCATGGACTAAGACAAAATTAGGATCTAAATTGGAGGGCATGGCTCTGCTAATGGGTCCTGCTTCATCATTGTAAAAAGCTGATGAGAGAACTGTACACTGATTGAAGAAAAGTGCCTGGTTGATTTGTGTTCTAAATAGACCATGATCTTTAAATATTTTTACTTTAAATACTACTAAGTTATTATATCATCGATTATAGTAATATGTTAGTATATTGTAAACCAAAGATAGCAACTATAAAACCTTTGTAAAGTTTCTAAATTCCTCATGCTTTTTAGTTTTTGTTGACTGCTTTTTTATTAAAAAAAAAAAAAAAAAAAAGCAGTAAAGTCTTGAAAATGCAGAAGACCTGTATATTTTGGAAGGAGGCCCAGGGAAGTTTCAGGGAAGTGCCCAGCTGGAGGCAGAGGTCGAGAAGGGGGCTATAGGGCCAGTGCATCTCCTTGCAGGGATGGCTCTGAACTGGGGGGCGGGCTCCAGATTAGCCACCCATGCCTCACTAGGACAGACCCACTGGCCACAGCTTTGTCTCTATAATGGTTTCAACTTTTTCTTCTCATGGCCTTGCTACAGATAATCTTCATCATCACACTTTCTTATAGAGCTAAAGGTTAAGGGATCTAGTGATAGAAATTTGATTTTGACTTAATCCTGTCATGTGATAGCTGTTGACTCTGGAAAAGTCATCCCATCCTTCCAGGACAACTTTCTTATCTGTAAATGAGAATGAATTACTTGCTCAAAGGATGCTTCAGAAGCCTAGAGGTTATGCACGAAAAGTCTTCTCAAGGATATGCTCCAAGCAGATTATGAGTCGGCGATGGTGGTGGTGTTTTTACTAGATTCTTTTATTGCCCAGGTTATGCTTGTCCTGCCCTTATTCCTCAGACTTTATCACTTCAGTATACTCTTATTGACCGACTTCCTACTACCAGCAACTTAATTGCTTTGACAGGGATTTCTACAAAACTGCAATACCCCCAGCCGCCCTCAAGCAAGGGATACTATGACTTGTTGTATGAAGACATATTTCTTGAAAAATGCTAAGAGAGGGATGTTAAATGTTCTCACCACAAAAATGATGGCTATACAAGTTAATGCATATGTTAATTAGCTAGATTTAACCAGTCCACAATGTAATATAGACTTCAATACATCATGTTTTACATGATACTTAAAATTTTACCTGTCAAATTAAAAAAGGGATACATTTGGAGGAACAAAAGAAAAAAAATGTGTACAATAGCAAAGACCTGGAACCAACCCAACTGCCCATCAATGATAGACCGGACAAAGAAAATATGGTACATATACACCATGGAATACTACGCAGCCATAAAAACGATGAGTTTGTGTCCTTTGTAGGGATTTGGATGAATCTGGAAGGCATCATTCTCAGCAAACTGACACAAGAACAGAAAGCCAAACACTGCATGTTCTCACTCATAGGTGGGTGTTGAACAATGAGAACACATGGATTCAGGGAGAGGAGCATCACACACTGGGAGTAGTTGAGGGGGATAGGGGAGGGACAACAGGGGTGGGGAGGGTGGGGAGGGATAACACGGGAGGAATGCTGGATATAGTATACGCCTAAAGTAAAATAAAATAAAGTAAAATAAAATAAAATAAAATAAAATGAATTCAGAGTTGCTTGGCCCTCAGATAAAATAGTTTCCCATGGGATTAAGCACCAGTCAGTCAGAGCGCCTTGCTAACTCATCCTTAATTTTTTCCTCCTGTTCCGCCTGCCCTGACCTGGCTCTCTACAGCTTCCAAATAACAACCTGCATTTGCATCCTTGATTTGAGGTCTACTTCTGGGAGAATCCAAACCCTCACTCTTCTTTAGAATGCACATCTGTTATAAACACTTGGTAAATTCAAAAGAAGAATCAGCTTTTAAACACAGAAAGTAAGATGTGAAAGAGAAATGTATGAACTAGTATTCAATTCTGTTCATTCACTCTCCATGTGTCTGAAGTTGGTTCCTTGAGGTAAGGAGGGAAACTTGCCAAGAAGTCTCGATGCATTGCTTCTGCTGTTCCTGCCCCTTCCCTTTCTTTAAGGCTTTGGCATCAGAAAATAGGATGTTTTAAATAAAATACAGAGTTTCCTTATGCAGAGGCTGAGGATCCTAATGATTTAAGAGCATATTAGACTTGGTGTACTAGGAGCCAAAGCAAAAACTATTGATGGGGTTCAATAGGGAAAGGTTGATCGATATCAGCATTGGAAGCCTGGATTAATTTAGAAAATAGTGATCTTTTGTTGATGGATGTGGTGGCTCATGCTTGTAATTCCAACACTTTGGAAGGCCAAGGTGGGAGGATTCCTTGAGTCCAGGATTTTAAGACCAGCCTGGGCAAGATGGTAGGACTCTGAATTTTATCTAAAAACGTAGTTGTGTGGGGTGGTGGCACGTGCCTATAGTCCTAGCTATTTGGGAGGTTGAGGCAGGAGGATCCCTTCAGCCAAGGAGTTTGAGACTGCAGTGAGCTATGATCATGCCACTGTACTCCGGCCTGGGCAACAAAGCAAGCCTTTGTCTCTTAAAAGAGAGAGAGAGAGGGAAAAAAAAGAAAAGAAAATAATGATCATTTAATGTGAAGAATCTTAATGTTTTATTAATCTCTTATCTGCTGTGACTATGTTTTGGGAATCAATATTTGAAATTAAGAATTAATCAGAGAGTCTCATTTCACAAAGATATTGTATAGTCTTCAATTATTTTTTATTTCAATACCATCACATATCGATTGAAAACAGCATGATGTATTTGATGTTCATCTTCTCAAGTGGCATTCTCTCTCTCTCTCCGTCTCTCTTTCTCTCTCTCTCTTGTCTTTTCTTTTCTTTTAGAATCATGGTCTTGTTATGTTGCCTAGACTGGTCTGGAACTGTAACTCCTGGGCACTAGCCATCTTTCCACCTCAGCCTCCCAAGTAGCTGAGATGACAGGTGGGAGCAATGGCACATGGCTCATTTTCTTTTTTGATAGATGGTTCATTATTTAAAAAGCACCATTACCAGATTCCCGTGCCATGCTTCAAGCCTCCTAAAACACCTAGATAATATTTATCTCTGCTCTTCTAGATTTCCCCTTCCATATATCCTTACTTATAATGGGCTGTAACTGATCTTTAGCAAAGATGACCCTGGACCTTAGCAGAGGTGTTCTAAAGCAACCGAGATCAACAGAAACACCATCCTCCAAGTATGAGAACCGCATAGTTTTATACATTCACTCATTCACATTTCCCTCCTGTGTCAGAATTTCCCATTTTTTCTTTTTATTTACCCAGTGGTTAGATTCTTGAAAACTGATGGGTATTGAACAACACTTCATTTAAAATAGATAAATAGATGTCCTCATTAGACACACAGATAAATCAGAAAATATATTTGGTAGTTTATTTTTGTTTGCTTGTTTTTGATTTTGATTTTATTTAAAGCCAGTGCTATCCTTTACTTGCTTGCTATTGTAACTCATTCTCAAGTTAATGCCATTGCTATTCCCTGGCTTTAAAAAGTAATAAAGCCCAGTGATCTCAACTTTACTACTTTACTTTTCTATTCCCTACTTTGGTCTTTAATTTTGCCACCCACAGAATAGATACTCAATAAATAGTTATTGAGTAAATGGATAAATGGATGAATGTGAACAGTGAACAATCTAGGGAAAATAAATTAAAAAAAAATGATTATTAAGAAACAACCAACATTGCAGAATAGATACTCAATAAATAATTATTGAGTAAATGGTTAAATGGATAAATGTGAACAATGAACAATACAGGGAAAATAAATTTTAAAAAATGATTATTAAGAAACAACCAAAATTGCTAACAATGTATGACAAAGACAAACACATCTAACCACTACACTCCTGCTACACACTCTCCTCCAGTGCTCGTCTTTCAGGATAGTCTTGGTGAAATGCAGAGATATTTTAGGGTAGCACTTTCATCTCCATGTCTTTGTCACGTGTTTTTCTGATGGTGCTTTCAGTGAGGTGCAGTTAGCAATCCATTGTCAGAGGCCTGCTATTTTCCAGTGTGGTAGGGAACCTCAATATTGACTCCAAAGGGCATAACCTTTCATGGTCTTTTGAGAGTGTCCCTGTGATGTTAGGTGATGTTCTGCAGAGATCACAAAGAATAAACTCATGCAGCAGTACCATCAGGCTGCAATGGAAAGTTAAGTGCAGGCAGAAGGAGGACCATGTACTTGGATTAATGTCATGCTCTGTTTATCAACACAATGCCTTCTCAACTTTTCACCAGCAATGTAAAACATAGGATTCTGTAATCCACATGCTTATATTTTAAAACAGTTAAAAGTGGAAATTCAATAACTGTCATATAAGAGACTGGCATATACGCTGCCACATGTCCTCGCAATAAAACTTATCAAGTACTCTGTAACTATGACCCCCAAAGTGTGATAGGAAACTTTTGTTTGTAAAAAAAAATACATATTAAAGACATAAAACCACCAAAAACCAACCCAACTGTCATTGTTTTCAATTAGAAATAAATTAAGTTGGAATACTGTTGAGGAGACTCAAATTGTACTCCCAGGCTTGCTGATTAATTTTTCTCAGGTTGGCTGCATCATTCATTTCCATAACTTTATTATTCGGGGGGAGTGGGCATAGTACTGCAAAAGAAATAATGATTCGGAAAGGTAATTCCATGTTGACACTTCTCCAGAACTTTTTACAGATGCTTCATACCTTAACCAAGATTGGAGAAATAGGAGTTTTTGAAAGATAATTATAACTTCGTTCTTCCCTGTGCATGTTATAGAGTCTTCATACACAATAGCAGAGGTGTTTCAATGAAATAGCAAGATTTCAAGTACAATTTATTTTTTTCTTTTTTCTTGTTCTGTTTTCTGTAAAAATTGCTCTCTTTTTTTCTTGGTATAGTATTTTTTCCCTTCCTTCCTTTCTTCCTTCCACCCTGCCTTTCTGTCTACCTATTTTTCTTCTTTACAAATTCATTCATTTTTAGTTATTTTGCATTTTCAGCATATGGCTTTATTATCCCTTATTTCTCATTGTTATGCTCACTAGCTTAACTTTCTTTTTCTTTTCTTTCTTTTTTTTTTTTTTTTTGAGGCAGAGTCTCACCTTGTTGCCCAGGCTGGAGTGCAGTGGTGCTCACTGCAACCTCCACCTCCTGAGTTCAAGGGATTCTCCTGCCTCAGCCTCCTCAGTAACTAAGACTATAGGTACACAACACTGTGCCTGGCTAATTTTTGTATTATTCAGTAGAGACAGGATTTCGCCATGTTGGCAAAGCTGGTCTTGAACTCCCGACCTCAAGTGATCAACCAGCCTTAGCTTCCCAAAGTGCTGGGATTACAGGTGTGAGCTACCACGCCTGGTCTGATTCTTAACTGTTTTAGTTCTGTATCCCCTTCTCTCTCATCATCTTCTTCCACAGGAAACTCCTCTGTCACTGATCTTGTTCAAGAAATGATGCATACATAATTTGGGGATTAAACAATATTATTGATAGCTCTTTTATCAAATGCTTTTCAAGGACATAGTGTGAAGAATACAGTACTGATAAAAAATAAAGAAAAGATGAGCCCATGTATTCACAGTAACATTCTAGTTGAGGGATGAGAGAATATAGACAAATAATTGCATCCTATGTAGTCACAGGGTAAAAATACATGGACAGAGAAGTGGGGCAGAAGAGGCAGATAGAGTGTCCTGCAGAAAAGAGGGCCTGTGTGTACTCCTTTGAGCAGGCAGCTACAGAAGCTTTCTGATAAGGTGACATTTGAGCAGACTGAATGAACAGAGAGAATGATCCATGTGTGAGTGTCTGTGTTGGGAGAAGCGGAGGGATTGCAGGGCTAGGGAGTAAGGTGAGGGATCTTATGACAGAAACAAGAAACAGCAATGGGGGTCAATGTTGCTGGGGTGGAGTGAGAACAGGAGACAGTTGTAAGGTAAGACATGGGGAGGGTGACCTACAGCTGACCATAATGATGACTTCAGTTTTTACTCTGAGATGAGACCACTTATTAGTGATTCTGAGTATAGGCATGCTATGATATGATCTTAAATAAAGAAGGAATGTTCCAGATGTTGTTCAAAATGGAACAAAGCAGAATGAAAGAGGAAGCAGGTAGCTCAATGAGGAAGCTTTTAAGTTTCTCAGGTGATAGATAGTGGTTGAAACTAGGGTGATAGCCATGAAAACAAGATTCTGAGTACAATTTGAAGATAGAGTGAGTAGAATTTGCTAGTAGATTGGATAATACATGAGATGTGGGAAAAATAAAGAAATATTGAGTTATTTCAAGGTTTTTTGGTTGAGCATCTAGGAGGATGGAGTTACCACTAATTGGGATGGTGAATGGAGTTGGGGAGGAAAAAACAAGCAGTCATGAATCCAGATCCTGTGGGACTTAAAGTTTGCAGAATTTGGCAGCTCTCAAATAAACCAAAACAACAAAACAAAACAAAAAACCAAAAAACTCTCAATGAGCTACTGGCTACTGGAAATTAGAAGGAATCAGTGCAAGTGAGGGTCCTGAAGCTTCAGCTTCATTAGCTCCATGCTAGATCATCTGAAACCACCATTTCAGGTTTGGGTATTTGGAGCTTGAGTTACTATAAAATATCAAAATAGAGCTGTTCCCTGATAGCTCTTTACTGGAGTCAAGGTTAATAGCTATCAGTGACAAAGTTCTCATCTTCCAGAGGGCATTAACATTCTGGAAATAGACTGAGCAAAAAGCCAGAGCTATGAACTCCAGGCACTCCAAAGTTTAGACATGAACACAATGAGGAAGAGGCAGCCATTGAAGTAGAAAGAGAAACAGTACTCCCTATTTTTGACAAATGCAAAGATCAACTCCTGCATTCTGAGTAGGATATGGCATCTCTCACAATCACTAATGGCCAGCGAGTAAATGTTATAAATGGTAGGTGCCTTTTTTCCCATGACTTGTTTCTATCATGCTCTGTGACTTCTATTTCATTGGCCCTTTATTTTTCTTTTACTCATTAGCTCTGTTTCCTCTGAAATTCTATTGTGAAGTGCTCAGAGCTCAGTTTTCATTATTTTTTCTCTATTACATTCTCTCCCATCCAGTCTTATACCTTAAAGAATTGTATCTGCTCAAGACTCCAGATTTCTCTCTTCAGTGCTGACCAGTCTCCTGAAGTCCAGACTTATTTGGAAAATCTCCTGTATAACAGTTGAACATCATGTATGAACGTATGTTAAACTTTAAAGGCCCAAAATAGAATTACTGGTTTAGGTTGAAAAAACTTCTTTTCCATTTCTTCCTCCGTGAACTGCTCACCACCCACCCATATAACCAAACACAAAACACAAGAGGTTTTCTTGAGGATTCTCTCTGCTTCACTCCAAAATACAAATCTGCCAAGAAGTCCTATGTGTCTATTTATCTGCACTGCCATTGTTAACCCCCTGGCTTAGGTCAACATCATCCCTTGCCTGGACAACTGTACCATTACAGAATGCTCTGCTTCCCTTGAGCTACCTGCATCCCACAATCCACCAGAAACCAGGGGGACTATTCAGAACATGGTTTAGGTTATACCACAGCAGTGATGAAGAGCCATCAAGAGCTTCCAATTTTACTTATAATAACATCAATCCTGGTCATGGCCAAGAAGTCCATTGCCCAATCAATGATCCATCTCACTCCCCTTGGTCCTTCCAAACAAGGAAGCTGTCTGGAAGTGGAGCTTCCTGTGCTCCACCACTCTGGCTTAATTTCAATTCTTTGAAACAGTTGACTCATGAGGTTTCAGCCCAGGGGCCCTTGTTTGTCCACCTCCTGGCCTTGAGGGACACTTCTCCTAGATTGCTATACGCGATGTGATAGGTTTTCACGTAGCTTTCACGGAACGTCCTGTCTGATGTGTCTTTTCCTGCCTCACTTCACCAGTCTGTCATGCTATTCTGTTTTATAAAATTAATATAACTCATCCTTTTCTTAATTTGTCTCCATGAGTTATTTGGTTTTTGCTTGCTTGTTTCTTGTCTGTTTCATGCCCCCCTCCTTCTGCAATAGAAGCTCCAAGAGAGGATTCTCATCTGCTTTTCTCTGTGCTTTTTCCCCGGGAAGGAACCTCTGCCTGATACAAAATAAGCATTAAAATATTTATTTAATAAATGCTCAGCTATCAAATTGAAGACCTTGGAATGAATTCAAACTGTGTCATTTGGCTATTTAATATTTATTAATGTCATGGATACTTTAAGAGGTGCTGGAAATACCATGAAAAAAAAAACAGTTACCTCAAGTATTTTAGGGTTGAATTTGGAGACACCACATGTAAATGGGCTGGTATAATCCAATGTATTAATTACAGCCAAAGGAGAGGGAACAATGGTATGTATGGAAACACAGAAAAGATGACTCAGCTTTAGGAAGCCTGGGGATGCTTCAGGGAGAAAGTTCCATTGAAGCTGAGACTGTAGAATGAGGCTGAGTTTCAGGAGGTGGCAGTGTGTTGATTTGGGAGCACATCTTATTCCACATGCACAGTCCTAGATATGGTGGAGAGATTTGTTTATGTGGAGAGCTGCAAACTTCTCACTGTGTCTGAAACATTTGTGGCAAAAGGATCCTCATCAGAGGTCAGTTCCAGTGAGGTGAGTCTAAGATCACCAGGCTAAACAAAAGGTGAAGATGATGAAGTGCTGGCAGGATAGTGCATGCTACAGAGGACAGTACATGGTACAGGATCCCCGGGCATGCATGAAGGAAACTGTAGGAGGGAATGAGAAACCTTTGTCTAAAGGTGAGATGCTTGTGGGGCAGAGTTTATTGACAAAGCTTTTGAACCCCATCAAAATATTCCTTCCACCCACAGGCATGTCTCCATGGGGTCAGGGATGGATATGTGACTTCAGTCACTTCCCTAGGGATTTTCAGAAATGGAGGGGGGTGGTGAGACAACCTCTATTGTAATGGGCTCAACAAAACCAAACTGGAACTAACAGTGTTACAAGGAGCAGGACAAGTAATGTCTGGAGATACAGTCCTAGTCCTGCCTTTTTGCGGCTACTTCAAAATTCCAATCATATTTCTGGTAGCCTTGTGACATTGTTGTTGTCTGACTTGAATAGTAAGTTTGGAGACAGCTATGTCCCCATGATTTGAAGTAGAATTTACATAATTTATTTGAGACTTACATCAAGTAGAAAGAGCCGAAATAATATTTTGCATCTCTTAGTTATTTTATGTTTTGCTTGTTTCTTTTTAAGTAAGAGAGGGTGAAACCAACATGAATCAGAAGTGAAAGTTTAAAACTGGAACTGTTTCCCCGTGAACCCTGAGGGTGAGGACTCCTCATCCTCAGTCTGGCTCTGACTTGTGATCCTGGACATGTTCCCCAGGCGTCCTCCCTGGATCCCCATTGCCTGAGCATGAAATGGGCTCTGGAACACATGCTCTCCAAGTTCCTTCCTGACTCTGCTATTCTAGGTTTCAGCATAGAAATGCCCAGATGCTCCTGAAAAATGTGAACATATGGATATATTTCTGACCTGCTGGAATATGTGCTGCCTCCTTAGTTACCAGGCAGAATGAGCTCATTACCCAGGATTTCACAGATGTCTCAGGTCTTCATTAGGAAAACTATTTGGATCACAACTTCTTAAAAGCCTTTCAAAATATTTTGCTTTGTCTCTCATTTGATTTTTGTGCCTTTCAGTCTTTGGTGGGGACAGAGTAAAAATTGAGGGGAAAAAATATTACCCCCTGACCCAAGCACCTGTTACAGAGAGAATACTGACATATGTAGTATTATGTGGAAAGTCTTTCAAATGTATCAAGTTTAGATTAAAAAACATTTAGGATTGCCTGCTTGCTGACCATCCCCAGGATAGGATGCTGGGGTGACAAAGGATAATAAAACATGGGTTCTATTCTAGCAGCTTATGATCTGCTATGGAAGGATCACTAACAGATTAGAGTCTGCTAAGTATTAAAAGAAAGGTAAACATGGTTCTATGGGAATTCCAAATGGCCTTGAACCTAGTTTGAGGGTTATAATGTTTGCCCCAAGAATCTCTCATGGATTCCACATGAATTAGACAAGGCCTTGTGTATGAAAGTGCTTTATAAATATGTGATGATGGACATATCTTTATTAATTGTTACACTATCAATTTTGCAAATTTTCTCAGCACAAACGAACCCTTTGATCACGTTGCTAAGGCCCTTCCAAGGCCCTGAAATGTGTACTTGCCAATAAGATGACTTAGAGTTTAAGTTTTGTTATCTTTCCAATAGTTTGCTTTGTTCAGTTCAAAATAAAAATGTGGGGCCCTTTATTCGTGAAGCATCAAAATTAGCAAGGAATATATCCAGACTCTGAGCATCAGAATTATAAAAAAACCCTGAAGACATTGAGCCTATGTCCATGGGTAATGACAGACAAGTGTGACGTGAACTTCAGAGTGAATAGATCCTTATCTTCTTTAGCAGCTATCAATTTCAAATTTTCTAGGGCAGATCCCAGGAAAATACCTGTTAGCTCTAAAGCAAACTCTTCTACAGGGTTGGGAAAGCATGCAGCATTTAGTAACGATTGAATGAATTACCTTAGCTTTCTCTACCACCTGGATTCATGGATTTGTCTCCATCTTCAGCCCCTTCCCTTTTTGCTCACAGCTATTAGGGGTCTAGAGTACATCAGGAGTGGATCCATGTTAGGAAATTGTCCCAAGGATAACCAGGACCTACTGGAGCAAGGTATGTGGGACCTCAGTGACAAGGGCAGGGGACTGCAGCGGTCCACCAGGCAGTCAGCCACTGGTGCTCAGTGGAAAATCTAGGAAGAACCCCAGGTCAACAAAATGGAGGGTAGGACATGTGGCAGTCAAAGGGTCATATTCCTTATACATGAATCATTTGGAGTGTTGCGCACCAGAGGTGAATTCTTAGAAACTTCTGAAACACCTCTTGAATACTGCTGATTGCATTAGAAACCTTGCTCAGGTAAATGAATGTCACTCCAGTTCTGGGAAGTTGGTGAGAGCGAAGCTAGGGGACAATGCCAGAGCTCCAAGGATTAGATCAGAGACTGCGAACCATATGATCTCTGTCTTGTGGATTAGGAATCGGTCCTGAAATGAGCTTTTGCTCCCATGAGGCACTGTGGTAAAGTAGACCTTGATCTGAATCCTGGCTTAACAAATGGTGTGTTGTGAAATATTTGCTAAATAATCTCTATATTAAGCTTTGCATATTTTCCTTGGTGAATTGAGGGCAACTGAATTGGCTTATCCCGAGTTTCTGAGAAAGCAGACTTAGAAAAAGGGCTCAATTATAAAACTATCTTTTGAAATCAGGGGTCAGTACAGGGGCAAAAGCTGTGGGGGGAAAAAGCCAACGCCAAGATACACATGGAGTGAAGTGACTGGTTCCTTGAGCATCTCGGGACCCCCAATTCAAGAAAATAAATGGGGAAGCATATATGCATTGATTAATCTATGATTCTGCTCAGGCTGTGCTATGATCTGAATATTTGTATTTCCCTAGTCATTTATGGAATCTTAACACCTAAGGTGATGATATTAAGAGGTGGGAAGTTTGGAATGCAGTTAGGTCATAAGGGTTCCACCTTCCTGAATGAGATCAGTGCCTTTACAACAGAGGCTTGAAGGAAACTCCTCTTCCTGCTATGGGAGTACACACAGAAGGGCCCAGCTATGAGGAGCAGGCTGTTGCCAGACATCAAATCTGCTGATGCCCTGTTCTTGAATGTCTTATTCTCTAGAGCTGTGAGCAATACCATTTTGTTGTGTAAAAATTGCCCAGTCTGAGGTATTTTGCTGTAGTAGCAAGAATGGAGTAAGACAGGTTGTGATCGAAAAATACCCATACTGAGTGGATTAAATAACAAATGTTTATTTCTCACAGTTCTGAAGGCTGAGAAGTTCAAGATCAAAGTGCTGGTCAATTAGATTTATGGTTAGGGCCCTTTTCCTGCCTTGCAGGTGGTAGTCTTTTTGTTGTGTCCTCACATGTCAGAAAGAGAAAACGAGAAAGAGGGCTGATGAGTGAGTATCCTGCCCTCACAGCTTCGTCTAAATCTAATTACCTCCAAGGACTCTGCTTTCACATTGGAGGTTAGGGCTTCCACATATAAATTTGGGAGGATACAAACATTCCGTTTATTAACTCCCATTCATTGTTTTTTGAGGCAGACTCTTGCTCTGTCATCCAGGCTCTCGAGCTGGAGTGCCGTGACACAATCTTGGCTCACTGCAACCTCCTCCTCCTGGGTTCAAGCAATTCTCCTGCCTCAGCCTCCAAGTAGCTGAGGTTACAGGTATGCGCCACCATACCTGGCTAATTTTTTTATTTTTAATTTTTTTAGTAGAGATGAGGTTTCCCCATGTTGGCCAGGCTGGTCTCAAATTCCTGACTTCAAATGATCTGCCCTCCTCTGCCTTCAAAGCCGTTTATTGTTACTCAAAGCTTTACTCCTGGGGCTGCTAACTCCCCTGCATTTCTAGTTTGCATGTAGAGGTGAGTCCCCAGTGGATTCCTGTGATGTCCTTTGTAGTAGGCTCAACAGAGAACTCCCAGATAGATAATAGGACTGGCAAGGATCTGAGACGGGGCACTAGCAGAATGCAATGCATCTTAAAATAGAGACTGTTGCAATTGTGGCTAAAATAAGGGACAGGAAAGGCTGAGAGGATCTGAAATATTATGCAAGATGTATTCCAGGCAGACAGCTATATTCAGACTTCTTCTGAGTACTTATTTTCAAAAACAAAGGCACAAAAGAATAATCCAATGCTGAGCGAATGCTTGCTTCCTTCTCTACCTTGCCTTTCTCCTCAGATGCATTGCATTCCTCATTCTTTACAATTAAGGTCAAAACCATTAGAAGAGCAGTCCTTACACCCAATCCTCAACTAGTTATAGATGATGGAGCCAAGGAGTTAATGTAATTACAAGACCTCTGCAGTTTGTCTTTCTTTAAAAAAAAAAGTGCTTAATAATTGACACATGTGTTGAGTTTTAATAATTTTCCAATAACTATCACCCCAGGAGCCCATATTAAAGCCATATCACAGTGGGTTCATCCCCATGAATGCTCTCCACCTCAGTGAAAATGCCTTCAATCCAATTAGTCTGTGCAATTTAATTTGTTCAATGCAAATCACTGAGGTTAAATTGAATTCCATTAGACACAAACCAATAGAAATCAATTTCAAGAGATTATACTCAACATTCATCAATAGAAGTAAGTTAAAATTAAAGAAGATTTACCTAAATGGCTGACATGTTTCTAAAATTTATTGCCGATTACTATGGTATCAGGTGGTTAGTGGTCATTTTGGAGGTTATGTACAGACTACTAATAACTTGCAGTCACTATTGAAGCTGGGGAATAACTTACAAAAAAATGCAAATTACACTATATACTTTTTAAGAACTTCACAAACAGATGGTTTATCTTCCCAACACCAAGAAAAAGTAGGCCACAGTAAGTTTATCTTCCAAGGTGAGCCTGAGACTGAGTTATGTTGGGTGACTTGAGTACAGGTAAGAATGCTACCGTGTGGATGTCTGTCCAAAGACATGTTAATGTCTCCATTTTCTGCAAACCCTCATCTCTCACCTGCACCATGAAAAGCATTTGCCGCCGTCTCTCTGCTTTTGCTTTTGTCCTTTGGCTATCTGTTCCTGGTAGAACAACCAGGGTGATCCTTTTAAAAACATAATCCTAATAGCTAATTTTGTAGATTCCTTACAATGTGCTAAGCACTGTCTTAAGTGCTTTTATATATTAACTTTTTTTTTTTTTGAGACGGAATCTCGCTCTGTCTCCAGGCTGGAGTGCAGTGGCGTGATCTCGGCTCACTGCAACCTCCGCCTCCCAGGTTCAAGCAATTCTCCTACCTCAGCCTCCCAAGTAGCTGGGACTACAGGCGCATGCCACCACGCCCAGCTAATTTTTGTATTTTTAGTAGAGACGGGGTTTCACCATGTTGGCCAGGTTGGTCTTGATCTCTTGACCTCGTGATCCACCCACCTCGGCCTCCCAAAGTGCTGGAATTACAGGAATGAGCCACCGCGCCCGGCCTTATGTATTAACTCTTATTGTTACATCTGCTTTAAGTGCAGGTGCTATTACTGTCTCCTATTCACATATACGGAAGGTGAAACACAGAAGGCTTGCATTAGTGAAGGTTCTCCTGAGAAGCAAAACCAACAGCATATACATAATGAAGAAAATGATGAGACACACATGACTATGGAGGCTGAGAAGTCCCACAATTTGTCATTTGTAAGCCAGAGATCCAGGAAAACCAGTAGCATTTGAAAGGAAATTAAATCTTGGTACCCCAAACTTATTAAACCAAAGGGAAAAGTCAGGCTGAGAACTAGGTCATGCAAACCTGCCTCCCCCTTTTGGTTTCTAATAAGATGGCTGCAAAATGAAAAGCTACTTGCCTATGCCATATTTTGCCCACAAGGAAATTCCTAGTGAGCTGCAAGATCTTTTAAGCTGTTTCTGTTAAAATCTTACCATGGCAATGTAAATTGATAGCTTATTTTAACAGGTGCGGTCATGCCCTCCCCCACCCGCCCACTAGACACAAATGCATATCTGATTGTCCCCCTGTTCCATTTTGTCTGTGTTGTCTTATATAAAATGAATATTCCCTGTATTTTTCATCTTCTCTACTTGTCTATGTCATCTTATGTAAAAAATGCAGACTCACTGAACCAGACAAAAGCGTGAATGTATTTTTCTCTACTAACCTCTTACATGAAAATTGTGTACTTCTCAATATCCTGCCCTTTCCCCTTTAAATTTGGAGTCCTCAACATCATATTTGGAGAAAGGCATAGTCCTACCTCCCAAGAGCGCATCCTTAACTTTGGCAAATAAACCTCCTAAAATGATTGATACTTGTGTGGTCATTTTTCTTGATTGACAGGTGTAACCTCAATTTTTCTCTGAAGTCCTGAAAGACAGGAGAGTCTATGGTGTAAACCTCAGTCAAAGGGTGGGAGAAGCCCAATGTACCAGCTCAAATAGGCAGGCAGGAAGGGAGCAAATCCTCCCTCTTGTACTTTTTGTTCTATTCAGGCCTTCAGTGGGTTGGATGATGCCCACCCACACTGGGAGAGCCCTCTTCTTATACTGAGTTCACTGATTCACATGCTAATCTCATCCAATACACCTTAATAGACACATCTAGAAATAATGTTTATTCTCGGCACCCCAAATCCAGTCAATTTGACACAAAAAAGTAAGCATTGGAGGGTTTAAGTAACTTGACCAAGGTTACTAAGCAAATAATTGTCAGAGCCGGGATTTAAACTCAGGCAGTCTGATTCTAGGGCCTGTTTACTTATCCTGAATAT
Source organism: Cacajao melanocephalus (assembly GCA_963573385.1). Taxonomy (NCBI): domain Eukaryota; kingdom Metazoa; phylum Chordata; class Mammalia; order Primates; family Pitheciidae; genus Cacajao; species Cacajao melanocephalus. The sequence continues at coordinate 43,884 of CAUYLG010056781.1, read as the reverse complement.
GATTATGTCATTGCATAAAGTCCAACATTGGCTCACCATTAAAATTTAAAACAAAACCTACACTCCTGAAGAAAGGCAGAATAATTGTCTGTTGCCTTCTCTCTGATCTCGTTTAATCACTCCTAACCTCCCTTCCAGTCACATGAGCCATCCTAAAGTTTCCCAGAGCTACCAAATGTATTTTTTATTGAGAAAAACCTTGGGAGGGCTTCTTAATTCAGGTAATTCTCAAAAAGGATAACTGAAAAAAAGATTAATGAATGGGATACTTACAAAGATATGGCTTCATAAAGGAAACTAAGAAAGGTCAGTGAATATACCTGGGAGTGGCAAGTGGGAAAGCTCATTACTATCCTGAACTCTGAAACAGCAAGAGAAGTCACAGTTATCAGAGCTTAGAATACCTTTAGCTTTGGGGATGGGCCAACTGGGGAAGCAGTGGGTTACATAGGGGAGAAGTCACTGACACATTTCAGCAAGGAAGGTGTGGCTTGGAGGTTGACCATCCTGGCCTCATTCTTTTTCCTCTCCGATCTGCTGATCACCTGCTGTTATTGCTCAATAATTGGAGCCAACTGGTAGTCAGAAGCAACTGAACTATTGGCCCGCTATATGCGAATATGTGTAAGAAGGGGTGACAGAGTACTCGTGGAGGGGGAAACAGAATATCTGTAACTAAGAAGACTTCCTTTAACATCTTTATTCATGATAGTAAGCTCCTCTATTTCAGTAACTATTAAAATACCCTAGTATGATTTTTCTTATAAATTGGTTTAAGTTCCTTATAGATGATGGATATTAGACCTTTGTCAGATGCATACTTTGCAAATATTTTCTCCTATTCTTTAGGTTGTCTCTTTGTTGGTAGTTTCTTTTGCTGTCAATTTTTGCCTGTGTTGTGATTGCTTTTGGTGTCTTCATCATGAAAACTTCACTGATTTTTATGTCTAGAATAGTCTTGTCTAGGTTGTCTTCCAGAATTTTTATAGTTTTGGGTTTTACATTTACTCTTTAATCAATCTTGAGTTGATTTTTGTGTATGTGTAAGGACAGGGTCCAATTTCAATGTTCTGCATATGGTTAGCCAGTTATTCCAGCACCATTTATTGAACAGAAAATCCTTTCCCCATCATTTGTTTTTGTCAACCTTGTTGAAGATCAGATGGTCATAGGTGTACAGGCTTATTTCTGAGCTCTCTATTCTGTCCCGTTGGAATATGGGTCTTTTTTTGTTACCAGTACCGTGCCATTTTGGTTATTGTAGCCCTGTAGTATAGTTTGAAGTCAGATAATGATGCCTCTAGCTTTGTTCTTTATGCTTAGGATTGCCTTGGCTATTCAGCCTCTTTTTTTGTTCCATATGAATTTTAAAGTAGTTCTTTCTAGTTCTGTGCAGAATGTCCTTATCAGTTTGATAAGAATAGCAATTAATCTGTAAATTTCCTTGGGTAGTATGTCCCTTTTAATAAATTGATTCTTCCTATCCATGAGCCTGGGATGTTTTTACGTTTTTTTTGGTGTCATCTCTGATTTCTCTGAGCAAGAATAGAACCAAAAAACACTTAAAAATGGGCAAAGACATAAACACACACTTTTCTAAAGAAGACATACATGTTGCTAACAAGCATATGAAGAAAGGTCAATATCACTGATCATCAGAGAAATGCAAATCAAAACCACAATGAGATACTATCTCACACCAGTCAGAATGGCTATCATTAAAAAGTCAAATAATAACAAATGCTGGCAAAGCTGTGGAGAAAAGGGAGCACTTATACACTGTTGGTGGGAATATAAGTTAGTTCAACCATTATGGAAAGCTGTGTGGCAATTCCTCAAAGCTAAAAACAGAACTACCTTTTGACCCTGCAATTTCATTACTGGTTATATACCCGGAGGAATATAAATCATTCTACCATCAAAATACGTGCAATCAAATGTTCATTGCAGCACTATTTGCAATAGCAAAGACTGCAATCAAACTAAATATCCATCAATAACAGATTGGATGAAGAAAATGTGGTACGTATGCACTATGGAATACTATGCAGTCATGAAAAGAATGAGATAATGTTTTTCATGACAGCATGGAGGCCTTCATCCTTAGTAAACTGACACAGGAACAGAAAATCAAATGCCACATGTTCTCACAAATAGGAACTAAATGATGAGAACTCATGGACACACACAAAAGGAACAGCAGACACTGGAGCCTACTTAAGGGTGGAGAATGAGAGAAGAGAGAAGAGCAGAAAAAATAACTATTGGGTACTAGGCTTAGTACCTGGGTGATGAAATAATCTGTACAACAAAACCCTGTTACACATGTTTACCTGTATAACAAACCTGCACATGTGCCCCCAAACCTAAAATAAAAGTTAAAAATTATGTATCCTACAGTGTTAAATGGCAACAGTTTGCATGCCCTTGTTGTGTCATCTCGTATTCAAAATAAACTATTGCTTTATATGACTCCTTATTGTTTTCTTCCACTTAAACATAAGTTCCTCAGGGATGAAAATGATTGCATTTAGTTTGTGGCTCAGTGCCTGGCTCAGTGTCTAGTATTAGAATAGTGTTCAAATAGAGTTCTTGAATTCAAGAATAAAATGTTTGGAAAGAGAAATGAGGAGAGAATGAATGGGTCATAGGTTCAGACATTTATTAAGTGAATTTATGTTGGTAAAATTCACAGGGACTGTTAAGGACTCGGGCCATTTAAAGCTACACACATTGCCAACTCTGCAGCAGCTCCTGTCCCAGGGAGTGTCTGGCACATATAGTTCAGCATTCTGGAGTCAACTCTATTCCTGTTTAGTTTTCCACTTTTAGATGAGAAATCACTAGTCTTTGGAATGAAATAATTGAAATTAATGCTTATATGGACAAAGGATTCTCAAAACTTTGGATGACAATCATTTGGGAATCTTGTGAAAAATGCATTTTCCATGACTTCATTCCAGAACTTCTGTTTCAGTAATCCTACTCTGGGGCTTAGAAATCCATTTTATCTTAAGCTTCCTAAATGACTCAGGGATAGATAGCCATCAGACAAATTTCCAGAAATGCTGATTTAGACCAGCATCCTGCTCACTGTGAGAACCCTCTGTATATCATTTTTCTTGAAGTCTGGTAATTTGATTTCTGTCAGTGACAGCAAGTTCACCATGTTATGCCAACAACATCCCTAGTCTTACATTTTGTGTCACTGACTCTTTGAGCGGACTTCAAAATTCCACAAGATGTACTTCTAGTTAAATATTCTGTTATAATACAGGTGAAAGGATTTCTCACTGAAATATTTCAGACATCAAGGAGGAAAATAGTATTAGTTCAAAATATAAAATGGGAGTGGGGGTGGGGAGATATTAGTCAAAGGATACACAATTTCACTTGGGAGGAATAAGTTCATGAGAGCTATTATATCAAATGAAGGCTGTAGTCAATAACAATGTATTATATTGTTAAAAATTGCTGAGAGTGGACTTTAAGTGTTCTCACCACACAACAAAATAAGCTTGTGAAGTACGCAAATATTAATTAGCTTGATTTAGCCATTCCACACTATACACATACTTCAAAACAACACGTTGCACACTGTAGACAATTTCTATTGGTAAATTAAAAATAAAACTTTAAAAGGGAGAAAATAAAAGATAACGAGCATCAGAGTTGCAAAGGAATGAATAAATACATAGGCCATGAAAAACTGATTAATATAAGGGATTGAAAGGAAGGTGAACAGTTTGCAAAACTGTAACTTTGAAAGGTCTCTCTTATTAATTTATTTGCTCATTCAAAAGAGTCAGGATACAACGAAATATTCAACTTGATCTAGGCAAGGTAGAGTGGACTGAAATTAATTTCCCTCCAACATGCATTTGTTGTTCTAATTAACTTTCTAGAGCTACACAAAATATGTAAAATTTTCCAACATTATTTAAATTCTTGAAGGTAAATGCCATTTCCTCTCTTACAGATGACAGACCTTCAGGCTTTCATATGACTCTTTATAAATAGTTCCCATGATCAATACCACAAACATCAGTCTCTTCAGATTTCCACTTAGCAAAGAGTCCTAAACTAAACTTCAAATCCAAGGGAGAAGGCAAATGAAGGAGAGTAACAATGGGTTACTTGTTTGAGACACTAGGAACGTTAATCAGATCACCTCCAAACATCCGCCAAGGGATTTTAGTTTGGAACAAAGAAGATAGTTGGAATATTAATTATTTTCAAATAGTGGAAGTACTGCCATAGAGAATTAGAGAAAAATTTAAACTAGAAGTTAGCATAAAATATATTCAAGTAATAGTTTGTTTTTATTCTAAAATGTGACCTTGGTTAAGCCACATAATCTATCTGGGTCTCTGTACATGGGAGATACAGATAATACCTGTATCTCAGTTTCAGGTGATGATCAAAATGCCTATTTTATGATTTGTGAAATGAAATGTGTTGTAGGCCTATAAGGTAATTTTTAAAAATAATTATTTTCTTGTTGTTTTTGAAGTTCCAGTGTGCAGGAAAGGAAAAATGAAAACCGTAATTGAGGAATAGTCATGAGGTCCATGAGACACTGGACCTTCTAACACATGAATCTGCGCACTAACTGGCAAGAGCATTTCAATAAAAAGCAAACACCTCATCATATTAAATCATAGTAGATATATAAAAAGAGACTGTACAAATTTGTTCAGATGTACATATTGTAGTTGTCATTCTACATTAGTAAAAATTACTATATATAGTAATTCTATATATATATTATATGTGTATATATTAAAACGGGTTTCACACTGGGTTTTACTCCCATTATGTGATGCATAAAAAAGTAAACAAAAATAAAACAGTTAAATTAATAAGCTTGGTTTAAAAAATGTGTTAAACTTAACAGGTTGATTCTAATAATATAGGGATTTCTGATATCAAGAACCAGTTAATGTGGTTAATATTTTGTACTAGAAGGAAAAAGAAGACATGTGCTGGGAAAAACAGGCAAATATTGATTTTTTTTTTTTTTGAGATGGAGTCTAGCTCTGTTGCCCAGGCTGGAGTGCAGAGGCGTGATCTTGGCTCACTGCAACCTCAGCCTCCTGGGTTCAAGTGATTCTCCTGCCTCAGCCTCCCAAGTAGCTGGGACTACAGATGCGAGCCACCACAACCGACTAATTTTTTTTTCTATTTTTAGTAGAGATGGGATTTCACAGTATTAGCTGGGATATGTGGATTTTTCTTAGAGAAATAGAAATCTGAGCTAATATGAATAAGGGTAATGAAGTGAACAGTGATAACATCATCTGGAACATTCCAGAACTTATCTGCAGGGCTCAGATATGGGGGCAACACATCAATTGTATACATATGGAAGGCCAAACTCTTCCTCTCCATTCCCAGAAATCTGATCGTGGGGCACTGTTCGTGCAGGTAATGTGTTGAATACATGGGCAGTACTGGATGCTACGGTTGCAGAGTGTGGTTGGAGAAGAATTGCTAAGCCAACAAAGCAAGGGGTGGACAGAGTTTATGACATATATAAAGTTTCTGTGGGGACTGAGAATTTTGGATTCTAGACATCCTGTGTCCCACACCATAACTCCTCCACCCCCATCAGTCATGTCAGGTAGAGGCAACTATAGCACACATAGTATGCCTATATTAAGGGAAGGAGGCAGTTCTAACTAATGAAAATACACTTTCCAAGTTGACCCTTCTTAATCCTCTGCTGGAAAAAAACCAGTGTACTGTGATGTCCAAGGGCATAGCTTTATCCTCTGGTGGAACTATTCATCAGATGCTCATTGCATTGCAAAAATTAATTGATTACTCTGGACTTCACTTTCCTCATTGGTCAAATAGAAATGTGGTTTAGATGAGATTATATAATGTTTAGATCATTGCTCAGCACATGATAAGCACTCAGAAATTTTATCTAAATAAAAACAACACTCATACCAGTACTACTAAAACTAAGCACTAATCACCTGAGGTTTATTTAAACAAAAACATAATTTTCTTCCGTCTTTCTCAAAATTGTTCTACAACAAAATATTGGCCTTCATAGACGGTTACAGAGTTTATAGGAACTTTTATGTACAGCTCACTTATCAGAGCAATTTCAGTTGGATCTTGTTCTTAATTTCCTCACTTTAGAAATGAAGGGACTGATGTCAAGAAAAGGAAATGATTTGCTTAAGAATACATACACAGCAGGCAACCATGCCAAGAATTCTTCTTTGATGTGTGATTTCCCCCAGTCAGTGACTATAGATACATAGAGATATAGAGATGCAGCTGCAGATGCAGATACAGATACTAGATCTATGTATACCATATCTATGTATGTATCTACACTACTTGTATGTTCCACTTTGGATATCTACTCACATTCAGATATCTAGTGTCCCCTTTTGTTCCCCCTGGATTCCTCTCTAAACACAATCATATGACAAAGTGAATTTTTCAGTGAACTTTAAGATTTAATATAGCACATTTTCAGGGAGGGTGTGGGCAGAAAAATGGAGTGACTTTAAGTTTTCTTAGCAAATAAGTGACTTCCCCCCTAAGATGCAGCTGCTTTTTTTCATTTTTTTGTAACTTTTTTTACGTTTTATTAAATTGCTCTGTCCTGATTTTAATTGTGTCATATCCCAGCTCTCAGAAGGTAGTCACAATTTGGAAAGAAAATATTGTTTTACTAATTCCCATTTGTTTTGAGATTTCTCATTTGCTTATTCAGGACCACATTTAACTTTATATCTTTAAAAATGTTTCTTATCAGGATTTTTAACTTCTTGCTTCATAATCCCAAAATCTGGGACATTTGGGGAGGTTTTTATCGACTATACCCAGATTATATTAATAGTTTCTACATTAAGGGGAAAAACAACTTAATAAGACAATTGCTAATGATAAGACCTGGTAATTTATAAAGTATAAATGGGAGAAATTTGACATAATAAGAATGCACTAGAAATGAAGGATATATAAATTCAAGCAACAGTTAGATTCAATTTTTAATCTATGAGATGAGGGGTTTTAAAATAAATTCAAAAAATTAAAATGATCACATTTTGGTGGGGAAAGATGTTCACTAATACACGAAGATAGGAACAAAAATTTCAGAAGTACTTATAAAAAGCAATGTTTCATCATTTTAAAATCCAAAATATGTTCACTTTACATGTATAAATTCACTTTCATAATAGATACATTTGACAATCAATTAGATGTTTCTCTCCTACCTTCCACTTCCATTCTCTGTAGTCTCACTGGGAAAGGAGACAAGCTAAGAAAAGAAGATTGAAAATTGTTTCTAATTTTATTTGAAGGGGGAAAATTCCCTATGAAAACAACTGTTATGATGCACAAATTGTAATCCACATTGGGAACTAAAGGCTATGGCTCAAGATCTGCCAGACCTGTATGTTTATTTCCACGTGCCTTAGCTGTGCAGAACAACTGTCAATAGATGGTGTCAGATGGGCGCGGTGGCTCACGCCTGTAATCACAACACTTTGGGAGGCCGAGGCGGGCAGATCATTTCAGGTCAGGAGTTCAAGACCAGTCTGGCCAATATGGTGAAACCCTGTCTCTACCAAAAATACAAAAATTAGCTAGGTGTGGTCGCGGATGCCTGTAATCCCAGCTGTTCAGGATGCTGAGGCAGGAGAATTGCTTGAACCTGGGAAGCAGAGGTTGTAGTGAGCCGAGATTGTGCCACTGCACTCCGGGCGAGACTCCGCCTCAAAAAAAAAAAAATAGATCATGTCAGTTGTTCCTCTACGAATTTTATATGGCCCACTGCCTTTCTCTGATCTGTTGCTGGCATACATAATGCTGCCTATTAAAACTAATTAGTTGTACTCCTTTGGTATAATTAATAAGCAATAACCACACTGTTGTTTGTGGATGCTAACATTTTAATGTCTTCTTGTTATCTGCCTCACTTGGATACTGAGGAGTGTAATGGTTCCACAGAGTCATAAAGTAGCCAGTACCCTTTTTAGCTTTATTGTTATTGCCAACTCTAGCCTATTTTTGACTGTGGTGTTGAACGATTTCAGATAATTGAGATAGTTACAGGCTTTGGATAAGAAATAGTGACGACATGAATGTGAATACAAGGTGATTACATTTATTGCCTGTGTCTTCCCAATTAGAATGAGAAATTTAAGATAAAAAATTTAGCTCAAACGATTCTGGCTCTTTAAGCTAATTAAATACCCTGAAGTCTCCTAAAGCCTTGTTTTGATATTCATTAGTAGACAGAGAAGTTTAGGGTAACCCCAGATGTGCTAGTTCCGTATAGTCTAGAAGAAAATAGAAGTCTAATCCACCCATTCAACTCACTAAGTTATGACACTGTGTGCTGAGCCCTTTCCCAAGAATTGAAAATATAGTCTCCACTTTCATGTAGCTTTCAGAAAACATCATAGACTCTCAAAATTAGAGATACAAGTAAAGGTATCTAGTTCATGTCTCACTGAATCCTTGATAGCAAACCCGAAGACCTCATCCAATAGCTTTCCAGCCTGGAATTCAATATCTGAAGCTTTGTTTAACCTTACAATTTTCTTTGGAGCATTGCAAGAAGACAAAATGTTTTCCTGTCTGAACATTTCACAGGGAACTGTTGTCATGCAATTCAAACCTGATTTTTCACATGCCTGTGCATTCTGTTCTTTATTGTATAACATGATTCTGAATCCTTCCATGACTCTGACTGTTTGGGTCTGCATGTTTGTGAGTCTGCATGGCTTCTTAAGTCTGATGTCTAAAATGGAATTCAGTTGTCTTGGCATAATTTTGTCAATAGAGAGAGGGATTGTTGGACTATGACCACATGCTTTATTCAAGACACTGTCTGTTTAAAATAAGCCAACTTCACCTTGGAATCAAGGAAAAAGAAAAGAACATATCAACAGTAACATAGAAATTAGCCTTTCAAGGTAATCACTACAACTCTACCAAGAGGAGATTCACCTCATGTGTCACTGCACTGACAACAGGGAGTGGGCACTCTGCTGGAGTATCAGAGATCGCTTCCCTAAAGAAGTCAGCTTAGCTGGGTCTTAGCACCTTAACACTTCAAAGAATAAAGAAAGATTTTAATGAATAGAGAACTTTATGAAATATTGGATACCAAAGATAAAGATGGAAATGCTACTTTGAACTATACATAAAGACAAGTAATCAAAATCAGAATGCACTGACCCACTGAGATGTACAGCGTCCTCTTGTCCTCCAGAAGGTTGTAGCCTATCAGTAATGAGGAAATGTAGATATGTGGTTCACACAAATTGGAGCAGGTCATTGTTAACTATGGCTCTTATGGCAGCACTGAGCTAACAGTGATGAATTCTCCCTGGAGAAGATTGGAAATGGCTTCCCAGAGTGAAAACTATTGCCAATTTAAAAGAATAGCTAAAATATATTTTATATTTATATTTTGCCAGCATCGTGCTAAGAGTAATATGTTTCACTTTTTTATTCTTGCACAGATTCTAATACAGAGATATTATTCCTTCCTTCCTTCCTCCCTTCCTCCCTCCTTCCTTCCCTCACTCCCTTCCTTCCTTCTTTCCTTCCTTCCTTCCTTCATTCATTCTTCCCTCCCTCCCTCACTGTTTCCCTCTTTCCCTCCCTCACTCCCTCTCTTCCTTCCTTCCTTCCTTCCTTCCTTTCTTCCATCCTTCCTACACGTAATATGAATGTATTCAATTTAATGCATTGTGTCATAAATAAAGAAAATCGAGGTTTTAGAGATATACACCTGGTATATAACTTACCAGGGTCCCAAAGCAAGCCAGTGATGTAACAAGGTAAGAACCCAGACAGTTTGACTCCAGAGCCTTCAGTCACCACTACATAACACTAATCCTGTTATGCATGGCCAATCCATAACCAGTGATTTAAGGGATTGTCGTTAACTTTCCATTTACCTGAAATTAGTTTTGACACTGAATTACGACTTTAAGCTAACCGAGGAATTTCTGCCAACAGAAAACAAAATTCCTCCAAATGCTGATCAAGTGCTCTTGCGTTGACTCTCTTGAGTCATGTGTGCTCTATAACTTTGCTACCCAGTGTTGTGAGAATCACAGCCATCCCATCTCTTGTGAGCTTGTTAGAAATGGAAAATCTTGGGCCCAACTCCAGATACACTGCATTAGAATTTGCACTCTAACAAGACTTCCAGGTATGTTGTGTTCACATTCAATTTGAGAAGCACTGTTATAAAATGACATGCATTATCTGGGAAGACCTCCACACCACTGATGCTGCTGATGTCTAGGGGCAGTAAGCACAACAGTAGCTTTAGCCTAACAGGCTCACATGCTCAGGAATGGCCCAGACTACCAACTGGCATAGAGTTAAAAATATCAAGGCTTGATTTGACTTATTTTATTTAAAAGTACTGAATTAATGATAATGCCACTAAGACCGATAGTGTGAACAGAAACAATCACAGTTGATTTTATTGGCTGATTATGATGTCCCATCCCAGAAGAGTGTGCTAGGAATATAGAGATTACTTATATATCCTCTCAGTCATCAAGGGATTTGTGCTGGTGTGGCATCACGTAAGATTGTAATTATTGATTTGCTTATTCTTTCTATTCTCTCTGAAGATGCAGAATGAATGTGATGAGAGCAGGAAGAAGGTAGCACCCAATCCTATGCCTGGTCATCAGGGATGGTTACATAGGGGTGCTTTTTGAACTTGATGTTGAAGAATGAGAGTAGGCATTAGTGATGATAACGCCTATATATCAATGAATTCACAGGTCTCCCTGACATAGTGAGTGGGTGCATCTTCCTCCTTCTTCTTTCCATTCCTCTTTTCTCTCCCTTCCTTTCCTTCTTCCCTCCCTTTTTCCCTTCTTCCCTTCCTCCCTTCCTTCCTTCCTTTCCTTCCTTCCTTCCTTTTTTCCTTCCTTCCTTCCTTCTTTTCTTCAGTAGATTTTATTAAGACCCATTTGATACATTTAGTCATGACTTAGGCAAGGTTCTATTGTAGATAACTGTATCCAGAAGATTAAAAACATTGTCTTTGTTTCCATTAAGTTTCCACCTTAGTAAGAGTAACAGTCAATAAAATATGTAGAAAGTAATGAATAGGTTGTCATAGATGATAGAAAGAAAACAAAGAGTGGGGCATAATAGAGAACAGCAGGCTGAGCATGCTTTTTCATAAAAAGAACAGCATAAGTTGTTTATTTAGATAGGATTGTTTGAGTGAGTGACATTTAAAAGGAGAATATAAAGTGAAAGGGATCTAGCCACGTGAAGAGCAGAGGAAAGAGTACCTGAGATAGAGAGACGCTTAAATGGCAATGTGCAAGTGAGAAAGACTTCCAAAAACTGAAAGAATTCTAAGAAGGTTATTGCATTCATAAAGACAATATTGGAAAGTTAGGCACGGAGTGCCATATCGTGAATTATCTTCTAGATTTTTTTTTTCTTCTTTTTCTTCAGAGATGGAGTCTCGTTCTATCACCCAGGCTGGAGTGCAGTGGCACAATCTCAGCCCACTGCAACATCCACCTCCCGGGTTCAAGCAATTCTTCGGCCTCAGTCTCCAGAGTATCTGGGGCTACAGGCATGTGCCACCACTCCTAGCTAATTTTTGCATTTTTAGTAGAGACAGGGTTTCACCATGTTGACCAAGCTTGTCTCGAACTCCCGACCTCAGGTGATCCACATGCCTCAGCCTCTCAAAGTGCTGGGATTACGGCATGAGCCACTGTGCCCAGCCTATCTTCTATATTCTAAACCATGAAAATAAATGGTATTTTATTTTATTGCAGTGGGAATACATCGAAAAATTATTTTACATTTTAAAATGAACCCACAAGCTTCAGTGTGGTGAACAAAGAGGAGTAAGTCAGGAAAGAAATCAAGAATACGATCAGTAAGAGGAGGTTAGGTTAGGGAATCTACCCTTTTTCCCCCTCTAAATCTGTCTGGCTGCTATGACAATTAGCCATCATCCCTCTGGGATTATATCTCTACTTTGAAATATCTGTCCTCTCTAGGACTATGGTGGTCCTCTGAGTCAGAAGGCTATATCTGGCTTCCTATCATGATCCTGAATTTGTATAGGCCAAGAGGCTAGTGTGTGTTTTTCTTAGTTTTAATAAAAATGTTTAACATAAAAGTGAAGTATAAAAAAATTGAAAACAGAAAAACACTTATAGAATAAAGATATAAGGAAAGAAAATAATTTTTGCCCAGATGTACAATGTGTTTATGTTTTAAATTGTGTTGACGAAAACGATTAAAAGATAAAACAATTGAAAAGTTTATAAAGTAAAAGAATTGCAGTATATTATTTATTAGAGAAATAATTTTTAAATAAATTTAGTGTTGCCTATGTGTGCAGCATCTATGAAATCTACAGTAGTGTATAGTAATATCCTCGGCCTTCACATTCACTCACCACGCATTCGCTAACCCAGAAGAGCTTCCAGTCCTGCAAGCTGCCTTCATGGTAAGTGCCTTGTATAGGTGCACAGGTGGACCATTGTTCATCTATTATTTATCTATGGATCTATCTTTTCATTGATACATAATAATGATACATATTTATGGGTTGCATGCGGTATTTTGAGACATGCATGCAATGTATAATGATAAATCAAGGTAATTAGGATATTCATCACCACAAACATTTACCATTTCTTTTTGTTAGGAATATTCCAAATTTTTTCTTCTAGCTCTGTTTAAACATAAATTAAATTGGTTAGCCTTTATACAGTGTTTTTCTCTGTACCTTTTCTATGTTTAGATACACAAGTACTTACCGTTGTGTTACAATTGCCTACAGTATTCAGTACAGTAATGTGATGTACAACTTTGTAGCCCAGGAATAACAGTCTAGACCACATAGTCCAGGTGTGTGGTGCTCTCTACCACCTAGGTTTGTGGAAATACTCTCAATGATGTTCACAAAGTGGCAAAATCACCTAAAAAAACACATGGCCCAGAATATATCATCCTTATTAAGCAACACATGACCATAATTCCTTTCAGAGGAGATTGTGAGGATGGAGCCCACGTGGTGGAATTAATGCCCATAAAAAGAGGAGGAGATGCCAGAGTTTCCTCTCTTTCCTCCATGGGAAGACATAGTAAGAAAGTGCCATCTACAAGCCAAGAAACAGGCCCTTATCAGGAATCTAATCTGCTGTCACCTTGAGGCTTCCCACCTCCAGAGCTGTGAGAAATAAATGTTTGTTGCTTAAGCCACCCAGTCTATAGATTTTTGTTATGGTGGCCTGAACAGACTAAGACAGCCCTGCACCCTGGCTATCCTTGAAGAAAAGCAATGAGAATAGGATTTTCTCTCTGGTCTCTTGAAATAAGCTGTACTCTCCAATTCACTTTTTAATTTCTGCGTTTTAGACTCATTTCTTCTTTAGAGAGCTTCATCATTAAGTAGACTCAAAATGCTGGAATTACTAATAGCACTGTTTTGAACCACATCCCAACTTTAACTGAGATGCCGCTCCCTTGCATTTACTTATCTGATTCTCCCAGGAAGAAAAACAATCGTAATAGAGACAGTCCATCCAGGAACAAGACAAGAAGCTGTAATCACTGATTAAACAAAGGTTCAAAGTTCACACTTCCAGGGAGACAATCTCTTTGAATCACTATTTCTCTCTTTCTTTTTTTAATTTCATCCTTCTGTAGGAATATATATTCTTTTATACTTTCTATTTTTGATTAGTTTTAGGTTCTCACCAAAATTGATTTGAAAGTACAGAGTGCCCATGTACCCCTCAATATGCAGGAATATACCCTTTTAAGAAAGAAATGGGGTAATCAGATTACTTCTATTATAATTATTAGGCAAACTTTTTTTCTAACTATCTATGGGCTAATTTTTTCTAATGAGCAATATCCAAAGGGACATTATAACCCAGTACCCCCGTTTTTCAAAGAGCTATTTTAATCACTTTTTCTCTCTTCTTTTCTCCTTTCTCCTTTTTCCCCCTTCCTACTTTGCTCTCTGAAAGTGCAGTTACAACCTTTTACCTCCCCTTTGCCAGACACTCCCATCTAACTTTGTGCTTAGAAGCTCCAGAGTAGAACTTTCTCCCACTAGGAGACTGCCTTGAGAGACAACAGTCAATCTACAACCCAAAGTATGCCTGTTACAAAACTCTCTCTCACCTAGATACCTTCAGTCACTTTAATAACTTAGTTCTTTCTACAAAGGCACCTCACCAGTGGTCACCAGCTCAACTGCCTGGTAGATGAGGCAGCAAAGTGAGTTACATCGACTTCCCCCTGTGTCTCCTTACAAACACGTGCCATTCATGCTTTTAAAAGCACCTGCTTTCTGTTCCAAAAGTAAAGTGGTACCTTGAAGGCGGGGAGCCTGTAATACTTCTCCTTATCTAGCTTTGGAATAAAAAGTTGCTTTTTTAATACCAGGACTCATTCTTATTAACTGAACTGCAAGTGGTGAACAACTGAACTTGAGTTTCTGTTACAACATGGTTAGAATGGGGTCAAGGAGATACGATTCTGCAGCGCAGGCTTACTGGGCGCCTCGTACTCTCATGTGGTCTTTATGTGTCCATGCAGAATTTATGCCTGCTCATGTAGAGCTTTGTGGCTTACCAGGTTCAGTTTTCACTGACCTGAAAATAAGATCCAACGCCTTTTAGTAGTAAATACAGAGATTATAATTGAAATTGTAGGTATGCTATCTTCCTTAGGAAAATCTGCTGTGGTATTTGGCTCATCAGTGATTTGAGGGTGCTGGTCCATGATCAAGTTCCATCTCATAAAGATCAATACTATATCTGACAACTGCACAGTACTTAATGAACTCCTCTGGCCAGGCTTGAGGTTCCCAGCCACCTTAGTTTCTCAGTCCTTACCCTATATAATTTTAGACCTCTGCCTTTCTAAACTGCTTATATGGCTGACTGGTTCCAGAATCCCCTGCCTTTGAGTACCATTTGATGAATAATAGCTACAAACCATTTATTTACTTATATCAGGAATAATTTTAATTCATATATAATTTATTTAATTTTTTCAAGAACTCCATGAGTTAAGCACTCTTAATATTACAACTTTATCAATGAGGGAATCAAGATATGAGAGATAAAGTTGTGCAAGATAACAGAGCTAGCAAATAATGAAGACCAAGCTTTCTGATTTTAGAGTTGCTACTTCTAATCAGTAAGCTGAACACCAGTATCCACGAAGATTGAAACTATGCAACACTCTTACTTTTTCAAAGCAAACGTGTCTCACACAGGGTGAGATTGTGCTTCATGTCAAAATCAATGCACTCATTCAATTCTCAAGAATATCTGTTCTAATTTTGCAATTACTCTCCTGAGAGTTGTGAGGCAATAAAATGATAAGGTGTTATAAGCCACCTTAACTATGGTCCCTAAGCTATTCAACAATGCAATCATCATTACTCAAACCTATTATTTTTCAATTCATTGCTTTTTGAAGAATTTTACAGGCATCGACTCAGTTTAAGTTCTTGTTATCCTGGGATGCATGTATGTTATTGTGAAAAGAAAATAAAATCTTAGTGCCCGAATTCACCACACCAAAGGGAAAAGTTAAGCTTGGAAACTGAGTCATGCAAAGCTGCCTCCCATCATTTTGTTCCTACATAGATAGCTGCAAAGATAGAAGGTTATGTACCCACCCAGAGGAACTTCCTCAATATTTTTTCACAGGGAAATCCCTTGTGGGCCCTCATATCTTTACCCTTAAACAAAGTTCTGTTAAATTTTATTCTGCCAATGTAAATCAACAGCTTATCTTCTAAGGTACAAGATAATAAAGACACATGTCTACATATGTTCATTGCAGCAATATTTACACTAGCAAAGAGGACATGGAATTGACATAAATGCCCATCAATAGTAGACTGGATAAAGAAAAGGTGGTACATATACACCGTAGAATACCACACTGCCATAAAAAGAATGAGATTATGTCCTTTGCAGCAACATGGATGGAGACGGATGCCATTATCCTAAGTGAACTAATGCAGGGACAGAAAACGAAGGACCTCATGTTCTCACTTGCAAGTGGGAGCTAAACATCAAGTACATATGACACAAAGAAGGGACACCAGGGTCTGTTTAAGAGTGGAAACACAACAGACACCATGGCCTATTTAAGGGTGGAGGGTGGGAGGAGGGTGAGGATCAAAACAGTACCTACTGAATACTGTGCTTATTACCTGAGTGATGAAATAAGCTGGACACCAAACTTCCACAACACAACAATTTACCTACATAGCAAACCTGCACAGGTACCCCTGAAGCTAAAATAAAAGTTAGGAATTTTAAAAAAGTACGATAAAGTACAATCTAAAACAAAAAAACAAAAAAAGGTACAGGACAAAGACAGGAGTAGAAATCATCCCTCCACTCACCTGAAACAAATGCATATTTGACTGCTTCCTCCACTCTATGTTTACTTCACCTTCTATAAAAAAATACAGATTCACTGAGTGCAAGGTGAATTCATAGTTGACTGTTCTTCCTCGTCTTTCACAAGTAAGATGTGAATTTGGTGAATGCTCATCAGAGCCTCAAAATAATGCAACCACTTGCCTCTTTGATTAACCCACTCCTTCTTGTTCTTTTTTCTTTTCCTTACTCTGCATTCTTTCCCCTTTAAATACTGAAGTCCTCGAACCTCTTTGAAGAAAGCACAGATCACACACAGGTGTTCCTGCAATATTTTTGTTCCTTTTTCCCAGGCGTTGTCTCCCACTTGGCAAAATTAACCTCTAAATTGATTGAAACTTGTCTTAGTAATTTTCTTTGGTTTTACAGTAAATGTGATTATACCCCTTAGACTCATGAGGCCATTGCTGCCAAAGGACATTATGGAATATGGGAAGTCACCATAATTGCTTTTTACAGGAATGACAAATAAGTCAGTCTTGAGCTGCCACATACCCCCTTCATCATATCTCCTCCCCATGCTCCTGACAGACATCACTAATTTATCATGGAATTCCTCTGCTAAGCCTACATTACTGTGTCCTTTAAACCTAATACCAGTTAAGTAAGTAGTAAAACCAACATTTGCACCCGTTTCTCTTTGAATCCAATGTTCTTTCATGAAGAATGGCAAAAATGAATCTGGACTGCATGTGTTTGTTCACCCAGAACCTTGTATTGGTGACTATTTTATGGAATTGAAATTTCAGCTAATATGAAAAGGAACACTCAACCTTAATTTACAATTATTGCCTGGATTTTGAAAAAGAATAGAATATTGAGGAAAATAAACCTGTTCATTTAAGTATCAGATGTGTTTCATCTATGGTTAAATTATTATATATCATCAATTTGCATGATTTTTAATAACTACATAGGGCACCGTTTATGGGACTTGGGATTTTTAAATACAGGGCACTATGAAAGTTCAAGGCAGAATCTAGCAGATTTTAGTTGGTGGCTGGGAGTCAGTGATAATGTCAATAAAGTTCAATGAGACATAATGTTCTGAAACATGCAGAGAAAAGTCTCACCAAGGGAGACATGACCTCTAGATTCGCAGAAACATGTTAAAGACACCCTAATTAAAATCTGCTTTGGGTTAAGGTAGTCTAGGTTGCATGATGATGACAGCTCTGTCTCCACCGCTAGGGTGGAGACCAAGGGTGAAAACTAACTGATGCATTACACACTGACTGTACACCAGGCACTGTGACATTATTTTAGTACCAAGAACAGTTGCGGTGTGATCCAAATCTCAGGCACAAATGACAAACTGGTTCAAAAGGACACATAGCAGCAAGCTCAGGCATCGCAGATCTCTTAGGCTGTAGTCTGCAACCCTCTGTAAGATGATCTATAACTGCTAAAATGAACAAGAGCGATGAATTAGGTAACAGTCATCTCTAAAACAGAGTAAATTTATTAAAGAAGTGTTTATTGTCTTTTGGGGAAGACAGGTTTTCCTTTGTTGTTGTTTTGCTTTTGTGTTAGGGTGGATTGTGGTGTAAGAAATAATAACTTTTACCTTCTTTATTGCATCTATTGATGTATGGAAAAGAGAAATTTATCTTTCCAATCTCAATATATCTCTTATTTCATTTTATCCCTTTGAAAATGTCCCCACATTATTTTTTAGTCTACTTATTTTCTATCTCAGAGCTCACATCAATTACAGTTATGATAAAAAACCCTTCTGTAACTTCTTATAAAAAATACCTCAGAATACATTCTAATAACATCCTGCACACCTCCTTATTAACATTCATAACTAATATAGCTTTCCATTTAGATTTCTGATTATTAATTATTTTATTAGCAGCTTTCGTTTTTGGTACCATGTCACCTTTATGAAAAGAGGGGTTATCTACTTTGTTCATATTTGTTTCCCAAATGCCCAGTAGGGTGGCCTGACACATAGTGACTCTTAGTTGTGAAAAGAAAAGTTGATTAAAAACAAATGTACAATTTCATAGCTAAGGAAATGGGCTCAACATAATTGCACAGCATTCTACCAAAGAATTTGCAAATGGCAGCAACTGGTTTAGAACTCAAATTTTGCAGGAGTTAAGAAGATCTCTCTCTCTCTCTCTGTCTGCCTGTCTGTCTCTCTATCTGTCTGTCTATCTGTCTCTTTATTTATCTATCTACACACCTGCGAGGTGTGTAAATGTGGAGTCGATATTTCCAAACGCCTTGCGGTGAGCCCAGGAAGATGCCACTGACTTTTTGTCCTATGGGATATGGTTGGAAACGATGCTCTTTATTTTCAGGACAAACCCTAAAATGCCCCTGCAAACTCTGTCATTCTCTCTCTCTCTCATGTCTGTGCTGCTGAAAACACATCACCTTAAGATGACACTTGTAGATGTCAGGAGGTCAGATTCCTTTGTCAACATTACGGCACGGTTCCCTCAGAGAGTGCTTGATCGCAGCAGACCATGACATCAGCAAGAAAGGCACATGTGCTATGCCAAACTACTCAACGTCCAGGTGTTAGTTACTGCCATTTCTGAATTAATCTATTCTGACAAATTCACAGAATTTATAGGCAGGATAGTGATTAAAACTAAATGACGCTTAAATTGAAAAGTCTCTGAGACTCATAGAAGGATCAATTCATTAAAATGTGATCTTAAAAATAACATGATGTTTAATCACTTAACAATAATTCATCATGTTTCAGAGGTATGGGAGTCAGGGAGATCCAACAAATATAGTTATTGAAAACTAATCACGAAACCTTGTAAGCAGGGAAATCTTGAGGGTAATGTATAGAATGCTTCTAAGCCATTTCAGTGTGAATAAAAGGAAGCCAGCTGCCTAACCACAGCGCTGAACATATGGATTATCAAGTCGGTCTTAGGCATGATGTGATTTTCTCCCACTGTTGATTCTTATGCAAGGAACATTTTGCCTTTGTCTGCTAATCCCCATCCTCTCCTTGTACCCTACTGAAAAAAGTATTTCAAATTATAAAATAATAGACTTCCAAATAGGAAAACAATCTTATTTATTTATTTATGTAAATGTATGATATACAAGTATAATTTTATTACATGCATGGGTTGTATCGTGGTGAAATCAGGGATCTTTGAGTATCTATCATGCAAATAGTATGCATTTTACCCGTTCAGTAATGAATTCCTCTTAGAGATACAGGGACCAAAACCTTTCAAGGAAAGGGGGAGGGTGCTGAACATCTTATGTATTCTGACTTTGTGTCAGGTACTTTACTAAACCTTGGGAAATAATTTTCCCAAAGTCATGCAACTAGTGAATAACATACGTGGGACTCAAAAATAGTCCTTTCAGCCCTTCCCTCCACATTAACATGGAGCACAAGAAACAAAAAGATTTCTGAGAATGGAACTGCTGTTTTAAGCATTGCGGGGAACAATGGTAGTCAGTATACCTGAAATCACAGCTCTTCTTCATCAAAATGTGTTTTAATCCTGTACAGAAGTAGAGGTGGATCATTAACCTATGCATCAACTACTAATTTAGAATAATTTAACAAACATAGTGAGTCAAGTGGCCACAGTTCATCTAATAAGTGATAAGAGTTGGGGCCAAACACAGGCTCATCAAGCTTAAAATTCTGAACTATTTCTGTCATGCAGAATAGCTGAGAAACTGGTTGTGACAACACACGCGAAAATTAAGTAGGGGTGCAACTGAGATGTGGTGTAACAATTCCCGAAGAATTGCGACCCATCCCAGGCTGTTTCTGTCATCAAGGGTATGGTGTGGAGAATTTAGCAAACTCAGTGGTCATTTCTTCAAGTGGGCACTGGAGATACCATCTTCCTCCCAATGTATTGTAAAAGGCCCTTTAATTGTCAAAGCTGCCTCTTGAATTCCTCTAACTTGTAGTTTAATTATCTCTGACCTATGGCCTTTTGAGTCAATAGTCCTGGGCAAGGAATCAACATTAATATTACTTTGCTGGCATACATTACTTGCTGCATTTAAAATTGCTGAATGGAAAAGGTTTGAGAAATTCATGGACCTCTTGTCAAACGTCTCTCCTGCTAAATCCATTGTTTTTGTTGCGCTACTTATAATAGCTTGAGTTACAGAAGTTGACTTTTATAAAATAAAATGGTTCCAAGTTATGACGTTCTTAGTAAACTAAGGTTGCAGGTCACCGGCGAAAAAGGCCCCTCTTAGAAGGCTACATGTTTTTTTCTCCGTGTGTCTGGATCTCTCACCGTATACCTAATCTGGTATCTCTGTTGTACAGCATTGCTGACAAGTATAAGAAACTTAAATATCCTTTATTGTATTTCTTTCCTTTCCCCTAATATTACAGCGTCAGATGTAATGTGGCTTTAGACTCAATGTGCAGTGGGAGATATTTTAATTAAATGCTTCCTCCTCTATAGCCAGGGTCAACTACTTTTAGCCTACTGCATTAGTTTTCTATTGCTTCATAACAAATTATCACAATCTAGCAGTTTAAAATAGCATACACTGATATCTCACTGTTTCTGTGGATTCAGAGAACAGGATGATGTGGCTGGGTTTTCCACTTACGGTCTCACAAGGGTGAAGCTGAGATGCTGTCAGAGCATGAGGTCCTTATTTGCATCTCAGGGTCCTTTTCCAAGCTCACCAATGGTTGGAAACATTAATTTATCTGCAACTATTGACAGAGGTTCCATTTTCCTTCTAGCTGTTGGCCAGGGACTGTCACTCAGATCAATAAGGCCACCTAGTATTCCCTGACATGTGGCTCCCATAGTAGTTCGAAACATGCTTTTTTTTTTTTTTCTTCTAGACACATCTCTCTGACTTTCTCTTCTTTAGTCCTCCAGAGAAAACGCTCTGCTCTAAAAGGTTCAGGTAACTAAGTTAGAACCATTTAGAAGTGTTTCTATTTTTAGGTCATTTGATCAGGGAACTTCATCATACCTGCAAAACCTCTTGACAGCAGTACCTCGGTTAGTGATGAATAACTGAGAAAGGGTGTGAGTACACCAAGAGGCAGGAATCTTGGGGGTCATGCTGGAATCCTAACACACTTGCAAATACTGGATTCTTATTTCCTGCTATTACAATATCTTCTAATTAGCCAAATCCTTATCCTTGACTCTGTAACTTGCAGTGCCCCACTCACTTTGAGTGTGAAATTCAGTTTCAGCTAAAAATGCTTTTTCCTGTAAGTAACAAAATATCAATTTAGAATGTTTAAGTAGTCAAGGTATTAGCCATCTTAAATCCAAGGCTTTCTGAGGGTAGGTGGCCACAGTGCTGCTTTGGCAGCTCAGTAACGTGATCAGAGAATAGATGTCCTCCCTCTTTTTTTTTTTTTGAGAGGAAGGTTCGCTCTTGTTGTCCAGGCTGGAGTGCAACAGTGTGATCTCGGCTCACTGCAACCTCTGCCTCCTGGGAAGCGATTCTCCTGCCTCAGCCTCCTGAGTATCAGGGATTACAGACATGCACTACCATGCCCAGCTAATTTTGTATTCTTAGTAGAAATGTTGGCCCATGTTGGTCAGGGTGGTCTCGAACTCCCAGCCTCAGGTGATCCACCCGCCTTGGCCTCCCAGAGTGCTGGGATTACAGGTGTGAGCCACTGCTCCGGCTGCTCTCCACTTTATTCTGTACTACATCTAGACATTAGATTTGCTGTCTGTGTGCCTCTTGCTTTATGAGAAAAAAAAAAAGGCCTCTGTTATTCTAGGCTTATAACCTCTGCACAGACAATGAAACAGGAAAGAAGAATCAGAGCCAAAAAGATTTTCTTCTTGTAAGACTCCATGCTTTTATAAAGAAAACAAACTCTCTCTGAAAGGCTCCTCTAACCCCTGCATACTGCCCTTCATATTTGGGTCTCATAACTACCTTGGTACAATAAAGGCTTGGACTGCTAATGACCAGCCATATGGCAGTGGGCCAGAAAGTCAATGTTTTGTTAGCAAGGGAAGAGGGAAATTACTGAGGTATGTCAACCTCCAGTGCTCTCAGAAATTTTCTCCAACTGAGCACTTTAATTGGCTGAAGTCTGTTGTATGCCGGTTTTCTGGGCTGTTAGAGTAGTGGAAGCTCCTGACTCATGTTACCATTGGGATAATTAGATGGGCTAATATATTTTAAATATTTGAAACAGTTTCTGGCACTAACATTGGCTATTAATAATGTCATTGTCTCCATTCCCTTAGAAGTAGAAGGTTTAAGAATGTGGAAGAGGAAAGAAGTAATAGATTTGTAATACTCAAGGAATATGAGAGGGATTTAGATTGTAATCCCCCAAAGACACAGAATTTATATGCCTTCATCAATTCATGCACTTATTCAAGAACAGATGCATATTATGCCTGGAAATTTGAATGGTAAGGTTAAGATCTGATTTCATGTCAAGGAATGAGTCAAGTTAAATATAGAATAAATAAAATTAATGGGTCAGCACCAAACCCCAAACTCTACCAAAGTCAAACCATCATATCAAGTTATCCAGAGCAGAAGAGATAATGCAAGAAGAGAAAAAAAGAAACGAGTAGCATCAAATGCCATAGACAGCTTCAGCTGTATTTTGTATAAGAGCCACTAGAGGTTATGACCAAAAAAGCAGGGATTGGGAGCTTGAGTTTCCAGCATGTTTTGATGGAGTTAATTTTAATGATTAGATCACAATTTCTCTTTTTTAAGACTCCAGAAGAAACTTACAGACATTCTAGGAGTGGTTGAGCTTGTTAAAGAAGACTTAGTCACTGTGGATTAATGAAGCATATTTCTGGACCATAAAATGACCTAAAAAATGCTACCCTTGTTTTAATTACAGAGCCACTGGAAAGGAAGAAAACTTGCTTAAATTTGGAACCAGGCAAGCTAACAATCTAAGGTCTACCAGGACAACGTGTGAAGGCTGAATCCTTGCTCTGTCACCCATGGCTTACATGCCCCTGCTCAAGTTACTTAATTTCTATAAGCCTCAATGATCTCATCTGTAAAAGAGGGTTAGTGTCAGTATCCATCTCATAGGACTGATGAGAGGATTTTACTGTTAAATTCAAAAAGCATTTAATAAGAGTCTGTCACTTCATGAGTACTTACTAAATGTTAGCAAATATTAACCAAGCCTCTTAGGTCCCATGTTTATAAACTGAAGGCGTATGTAACTACCTCATCCAGCTGTGATGTTTAATGTGATGAGGAATAAATATAAACACATGCAAAGACTTGAACAGAGACTAACAAAAGTACTGAATTAAAATCGAGTAGCTATTATCTGTATCTTCTTGCAGATCAAGTAGTGGAGCATAACAGTGAGATACAGCTTTCATTTTCCCTTATAATTATTGTATTATGAATACTTAAGCAATGAAATTTATTTTCCCCTGAGGTAGTGTGGACAATTTAAGTACAATTCAAGGCCAGCATAACTTTTCAAGTACCTAAAATTCAGTAGTAGTAAAATCACATTTTAAATGTGAAAGATGGCTGGTGCCAAAATATCAACAAGGAGCTCTCTGTATCCTTTGGTTATTTCCCAGAAGATATTGGAGTGAGTAGGATGGAGATGGTGTTCCTGTTTTTAGATAGCTTCATACTTGATCTTCCCTTCCACTTCAGAGAGTTACTAATTAAGTAAAATGCTAATAAAGTACTTAACATTTCTGGCCATAAAAATGAAAGAGGGAACTATGTTTTAAACTTCTTTGAATGTCTCAGGGAGCTCCACTAACATTTGTTAAAGCCTCTTACCTTTTCATCATAAGCATTCAATGTTCTTTAGGAAATGAACATAATTACTTCTCATTGAAGTTTTGACATTGAAACACCTAAAGAAGTGCTTGCAAGCAACCACCTATGTCCTCTCAGACTTCAGAACCTTGTCCCTCAATTCACCCAGGGCTTTCTTTGCATGTATTAATCTCTCTGCAGTTCAGACTAGTGAACATTAATTAGATAGTCACTGCTTAACAGTGTGTGGTAGAAAGAGGATGTGGTTTGAAGCCAGTCAGAGCTACAATCAAACTCTCCTGTGCTCTAATTCTATGGCCTTAAGGATTACTTGGAGGGGTGTGATGGAAGGTGGAGTCAACTTACTTAAAGTGCATAGCAGAGGCTCTGCCATCTACTCCTCCCTAGTCATATAACTAATTTTATGAATGCTTTTTATGTGTATCTATCAATATTCTTATTTACCAATTTCACAGGATGATTTATCTGAACTGTTCTTTTCCTGGCATTATGATTTTGCTTATTGAATTTTCCTTCTTCTTTGAATATTCTTGTCTCCACATCCTACCTCCAACCACCATGACTTCATATGATGAGTGCAGTTATACAGAGCAGGAGTGTAGAATAAAGTACTGAATTGTAAGACCAAAAAAATAAAAAGAAAAAACTGCCAAAAGATTGAGAAAATGGCTACAAATCCTACGAGCAATCTGTAGTAGACCATCTTGTGCTTCTAATATTTCCAAGATGCATGGAAAACTACCTTTCTCATCCCCTTTCATTAATAGGGTTTCATGTAAATAGTTCCCAGCAATTGCTGATATTAGGAAGTAATGGATGCCATTTCCAAGCTGAAACATTTAAAAGCTGGTGCTCAGTTCTTCATGTTTTCTTCTCAGGATACAACAGTTATGGAAGGACGGTTGGGATGGGAAAGCCACAAGTTCAAAGCATCCACTCTCACAGAGCCAGGGTAAGCAGGAAGCTGGATTGCAAGTTGACAGCACATGCTGCAGACGTTGTTAGCACAGTCAATAAGCCATTGTTGTTGATATGGTTCGGCTGTGTCTTCACCCATATCTCATCTTGAATTGTACTTTCCATAATTCCCACGTCATGGGAGGGACCTCGTGCGAGGTAACTGAATCATGCAGGCAGGTCTTGCCCATGCTGTTCTCATGAAACTGAGTGAGTCTCAAGAGATCTGACGGTTTTATGCAGGAGTGCACCCCTGCACACGCCCTCTTCTCTGCCGCTATGCACGGTATGACTTTGCTCCACCTTTGCCTTCTGCCACGATTGTCAGGCCTCCCCAGCCTTCTGGAACTCTGAGTCAATTAAACCTCTTTCTTTTATAAATTACCCAATCTCAGGTGTGTCTCTATTAGCAGCATGAGAACAGATTAATATAGTTGCGTTAGGCCATCACGGTTGGTGCCCCGTGTTATTTTGCAACAGGCTAGCCTCACCTGACAGATGCAACCCCTCTGCGAAGACTAGAGGATGTTAGCCTCCAGACATCTGGGACTTCAAAGCTAAGCATTGACCTCTCACTGCTGCTAGGAGAAAGTGCTTTTTTCTATTGTCTTTGATAGGAACCAGCAGAATAATGGATGCCTGGTATGTGGGCAGAGGAAAGAGTGGAAACACCTGGTTTGAGTTGACTAAAGTACATTGCAAACCGAGGAAACACCCGAGGGAATCCCAGAGCGTCCCTGCTTTCCACAAAGTGGGTTGTTGTCAAGCAGGATTATGCTGTTTAGAAATTGTTTTCACACAACCAAGCATTTGATGTGTCAGGATCCTTGAGGAATTAAATCTTTTCTCCAGCAGGAGGAGCAGTAACTCAGAAGCAAGAAAATGGCTTCAAAAAAAGGGATGTGCCTGTGAGAACACTTTAGGGAGATAATTACGAGGTGACTACATATAGATTTGAATACTGTGGTTTATGTCTTTAGAGTGTATCTTAGCATTTATTTATTTATTAAAAGTGTATTTGCCTGAGTTGCACCTGCATCAGCAACACTTAGCAGCCTGAGGATTTTGCCCTGAATTTCCTTTTATGTTCCTAAATTGTTCATAACTCCCTTATGCAGAAACTATGATAACCTTTTAAGGCCTTTCCTTTAAAGGTTAAGAGAGGCCTAAGCACATGGCTTCCCTTTTCTTTCTCCTAGACCTTATTCTAGTCTCTTTCTTGCAAGGGCATATCATTTGCTGTTGGTGGTCTCAACTAAATCAAACCTGTATTTCTAAGCCAGCACATGATCACTCCAGCCAAATAACTACATTGCATTCCTGGGGATTAAGCCTTCTCTGAAGTTCATGTTTCTCTTCTGGCGATCAAGACTAAATAGGGAACTTAAAAAGTTCCACTGGCCATCCCTTTATGAGCCTAGATTAAAAGCTAGACTTAGGAGATTCTTCCCTCACCCCTTCCCCAGCACATTTTTAGCTCTTTATATGCCATCCTAGTCTAAATCATCCCCAGGCTAAAATTTTGCTAGTTAAATGTTCCTTCTTTCCCTCCCCTATTCCTTCCTTCCATCCCTCCTTCCTTCTTTCCTCTCCCAGAAATATGTTTCTGATTGTCATTGTGTACCTATCACTGTCATAGATAAAAATTTAGCAGTGAAAAAGTTGGATTAATTGTCCCACGTTCATATATTCATAGTTCACATAGTGAGGGCACCAGACATAAGTCCATGAAGACACTAAATCAGAGTAAAGTAGGCTGGTTAAGGAAGGTTCATTTAGAGGAAGTAACATTGATCAAGCTGCAATCTGAAAGTTGAGAAGGGAGGGGCCATGCAAAGATCTGAGGAAAATCATATTTATCTTCTTGGAGAGACCAGAATATGCCTCCCCAAGCTATGAAAGTTTGATGAGCTGAAGACAATTAAGAAGAAGATACAAGAAAGCTCTCTGCCATCCCTCTATTTGCCTAAAAGCAGAACTTAGATTTACAAAGGTAAAAGAGATCCACCCCTCCTCTGTCAGAGAAAACAAAGGTAACTACTGAAGACAACTTTGAACCCTCATAGACCTGGCAGTGGAACCAGAGAAATCTACATTAACAAGCTTCACTAACCAGCTTTTTTTCTGCCAGTTATCTGCATTCTTGCAGTTTGTCACCCCTGCAGACTCAAAGTTCTTTTCCTTTATCTTGTCACTTCTCTAAAAATATTGTTCTTTGTTAATGATGTCATATACACTGGAATTCAAGTCACCTCTTGGAGGACTACTCATTCTCTGGGTGTCCTTCATGTATATGTGAAATGTACATGTTAGTGAACTTTTGTTTGATTTTCTCTTGTTAATCTGTCTTTTGTAATAGGGATGCTTCCAAGAATTTATGTGGATTATTCTTCTCCAACACTTCTTTTACAGAAGAAGAAAGAAAATGAGAAAGTAAAAGAACTCTTATTGTCATCTTGCGAAAGAGCTTTTATCTTCTCTTACCAATCCCAAGTTTATGAGAAAAGAAAAAAGGAGGAGCAAGAACTAGAGCATGCCCTTGGCGTGGGAAAAGGGCTTCTGGTTCTGAGGCTGTCATGCCACTGCTCACCAACAATGATTTCTTCTTGGGAGGGAACTTTGTGGTTTGGCCACATGAGCACCTAGTGGCAAGGCAGCCACTGTTCATTGTAGCATTTAGCTGGAAACAAACAAACAAAGGCCTGGTTCATTTCACACGATTTTAGTGATACTCAGTGTAATTTGTAAAAAAAAAAAAAAATATATATATATATATATATATATATATATATATATATATATATAAACTTGGTTATTTGGTGTTATCTCCATTCTATTTTGGTAGAATTTTCACTTTTTTTTTCATTTATGGAAAGTATTTCAGAACCACAGCTGCATATTTGCATAACATATGCAAAGAAACCATGGGAAACGATGACACCAAAAAGCCTTAAAAGAATTTTTGTAGGGATGCATTTTCCTTACAAAAAGTGTTTAATAGGAGTTGTTAAAACAAGTTAGACCAGAGTGAGAAAAAATGGATCCATGTTTCCTTGAGTACAGGAAAATAATGCACTATTCCATCAAGATGAAAGTCACAGTACTTTAGAAAGGATTTAAGATTCAGGGAACTTAGGTAAAAATGAGATGGCATGAAAAGGAAGAAAGTCCCTTTTTCAGTATCCAGTGTTGAAACGTGCCATACAGCTAAAAAAGAAAGTTTAATATTAGATCTACTACTAATAAAAATCATCATCATCATCACCATCATAGATTGTGATTAATGGGCTAAGGGGTATATTCACATTTCAATATAATTCAACATATATTTGATTGGTACATGCTAAGTACTAGACTCTACCTTACATGCAGAGACTATTGTAGTGAACAAGAACATTTGTTTTCAACCTCATACAGTGTATGGTCTTAATGGACATTCATACAAGTAAAGACAGTGGGCTAAGTTTCAAAATGAAACAGTAAAAAAGGAAAGTTGAAGTGAGGTGAATGTTACATAAGAGGACTTAACATCAAATCTGAATATTCAGATTAAGGCTTCCCTGACCAAAGAACCAAAGAACATTAAATTTTGACCTGGAGGATGAATGGAAGTGTGTGGTGTGGAAAGTTTTGGGAGTGAGGGGAAGTAGAGGAGCTCACGCCTAGTAATTTAAAAGTTTGGGACTCCGGGGCTAGATCCTGCAAGGACAAACACACCTAATGGAGTATTTTTCAAACTTTATTCTAAAGGCAGAGAAGTCATAAGCAAGGTAATGGTGTGGCATGCTGAGATTTATATTTTAAAAAGATCCTTCTGGCTCCAGAGTAATTTGCCCATTACTAGGGAGGCAGATATTATGTGGGAAAGAAGAATGAAGTACAATTTATACATCTCAAGACAGTTAACTCAGGAGTGGCCAAAGCAGAAAGAATGGCAATTACGTAACGTGGTTCAGGCTTGAAAGGAGCATGGCCATCTTGTAAGTGAACCTAAAAGGTGGTGCATGATTTCATGGAATTTACCCAGGTGGATGTCATAACTTGTAAGGTTTTTTGATGTATTTTTTTGTTTGTTTTTATAGTCATTAATCGAGATTTTTATTTCAGTATCATGTGAATAACAATTGCACATCTTTAGGAATCCTTTTTCTTGTTAGGAACCTTTTCTGCCTGTCACAGTAGTTGTGGAGTCTAAGTATTTTAAGATGTGGAGTGAAATTGACAGATATATATTGTTTCTGATGATTAAGAGCCTATATACTGCAAGTTTAATAGTCATTTAGAGAAATTGGCAGTTACTAATACCTAGTTGAGTGCAGTCTAACAGATTCTATGAAATAGCTATTTTTCAAATCTTTTACTTGTTCCTTAATTGAAGTTGCCTGTCAATACCATAGGGATATATTTGATCATCATATGCCTTTTATAAACTAGCAATCTACAGAGGAGTGTCCGCCTGTGTTTCTGCAGAAGGAAAAAGATCTCAATTTCCTTGACCACCTACATTGTGCCAGAAAAGGATTTCCTTATAGAAATTCTTAAAGATACATATTATTATCTTTATTTTACAATGAAGGAAATCAGGATTCAGAATGTTTAAGTAACTTATTCATAGTCTTACATATAATAAACTGGAAAGCATAATTATAAAACCAAGTCATTGGACTCTAAGTTTTCATTATGTTTATTAAAAATCTAAACCTATTTTTATGTAATGTGTTATTACTTATGTTTGGAATGAATTCTGCTATATTTAAGCAAAAAGTATAATGATAATAGCTAGTATTTATATATCATTTACTATGCCCCCCCAAACACACACACACAATCTATGTATAGTTTTAAATTACATTTTAGAGATATTTTAGAATTTATTATATAAATTAGAAATGGCCTGAAAGGGTTGCACATTTTCACAACCATTTGAATAGGAGGAAGCTGAGTTGGAGTGAGTTTATTGGTTTGTACAAAGCTAACCCCTAGAAACAGAAGAGTTGGGAGTACTGGAAGCCAACTGGAGTCTCTGCTCTTAGCTCCTACACTACCCTGCCCTCTGGCAGGAGTGTCCTGTCCAGAGAATGCAAGGGTCAACTCAATCCACCATACCTAAGAGATGCCAAGTGCAAACAAGTCAGGCCTAGGGGCTCACCCTCTTCCCATCACCGAAACCACAGGTCACAGAGATTTAGCGACACCCAAGGTAGCTCTCTCCCAGAATAGTTAGAATCCAGCAAACTACTCTGACCTAGTCTATTCCTTTCATCAAATTTCAGAAAACTAGAAATACAGTACAAAGCCTGTTTTTTTAAAATTTGTTTTAGAGTCATCTCTACCTGATCTGAGATTATATGCTGGCTTTGCCACTTACAGCCATGGGACTTTGGACAAATCACTTTCTGTTTCTCATATCCCACATGACTACAATGGGAATTATTTTATTCTGTAAGGAATTTAGCAAATTAGGTAAGTTAATATTCATTAAGCATTTACAAGGGTACCTGATATTAAACAAATGCTATATATGTATTTTATTTTATCTCATCTGAGACTGAACTGTAACCTTATCTTCTATGTACTTAACCTTTTATCAAATGCCATTTCTCACTTTCCTTAAATAACAGATGAGGAGCTTGTCCTGGGAAAGGTCCCGTGGTTTGAGCAGATCAAAGGGATTTTAAGGGGCCATCCTATGAGATCAGTGCAGGTTTTTAAGGAAATATCTGATATCCTTCTATATGTTAATATTGTATCTCAGGCCTCTGTAATATATTGTCAGAAGAGTATTTAGAAAAACTGCATTTTATCACAAGCAGCATGGCTGGTGAATACTCCATTAAATAGCAGCCCCTGCATGGTCAGTAGGCAAGTTTCTCTATCCAGTTTATTAATTCTCACTTGGAAATCACTTGCCACACCACATTAGTACATGTTTCAGTTTCCCTTATAACCACAACCAGTGGCTTCTGAAGCTTTTCTATGACACTCACAGCAGGTGGCCCTCAGTGGTGTTTTTTTCCAAGACTGAAAGAAAGGCTCATTATCTATAGTGTTCTATCCAGGGAACGTAAGATAGTCAACTCAATCCACCATACATGAGAGATGCCAAGTGGGGTCTTAGATGGCAACAATGCAGCAGGTCTCTGACAAATGTCAGTGCATGACAGTGGGCAAGTTACTCTACCCTCCGTACTTTTGTTTTCTCAACTATGAAAGAGGGTGTTATGGGGGATCCAATCACCTGTGTCACTTATTAAACAGAGGTATTTTTGTCTATATTCACTTTCAATTTTGTTTCAAGAACTGCCTATGGCATTGGAGAGATAATTAAAACAAAAACATAATTTCTGCTCTTAAGAAGTGCACAAATACTTGGAGGTTCTCAATAACCTTACCCTGGTTTCTCCTCAGAGATCCATTGCAAATATCATCATATTCTGCATTTTGCCCTCATGTTTATTTAAAGAAAAGTAAGAATTTATTTCTCACCCCAAATACTTAAAAGCACATCCTGATACTTTTCACTTTGTAATTTTTTTTTTTAATGGAGTCTCAGTCTGTCACCCAGGCTGGAGTACAGTGGTGTGATCTCGGCTCACTGCAACCTCTGCCTCCCAGGTTCAAGTGATTCTCCTGCTTCAGCCTCCTGAGTAACCGGGACTACAGGTAGATGCCACCACGTCCGGCTAATTTTTATAATTATAGTAGAGACAGGGGTATCATCATGTTGGTGAGGCTGATCTCCAACTCCTGATCTCAGGTGATCTTCCCACCTTGGCCTCCCAAAGTACTGGGATTACAGGCATGAACTAGGCGTGGTGGCTGTATACACACACACACACACACACACACACATATATATACATGTGGCTGTATATATCCACACACATATATACACACACACACATATATATATATATATATATATATATATTTAAATTCACATTGATTCACTTTGTTTTTTAACACAAGCAAGTTAAATAACTGACCATTTCTACGCAATCATCCCTACTAACCCAAGACAGAGGACCTTTGTTGCTGTTTGTCACTGTTGTTGATGCTTTGCATAACCATTACAGAAGGCAGAGAAAGGCAAGATGCTTCTCTACCCATGAGAGATGTGGTAGATGGGTGGGACAGATAGACCACACTGCACAGCAGGAAGGCTAAACAGTGCACTCTTGGGTTAGGACAGGCAGTCATTAGCGACATGCACACTGCACAGCAGGAGGGTCAAACGGTGCATTCTTGGGTTAGGACAAAAAGACACTAAGGTCAAGTACCCTAAAGTACACCAAGTAGAGAGGAGGAGAGAGAGCAGGTGAGAAGAAGCTGCATTGCAGCACACGATGTGGCTCCTTCTGTCTGTGAAATAGTTTGTGAAAAATGGTGAGGACACTGGCTGTGTCTTCAGGTCTGTTGGTGGTGTGATCTGATATAGCACATGGAATAATAAGGGAACAACCTGAGGGAAGAGAAACAGTAAGACTATAAAGATGAGGCACTGTTATTATCCCTATGGACTGCAGAGTATAGCTATTTGAAAGGAAGAGCAGCAAACATTTAAGCAGAGTGCCTTTCAAATCGCTTCAGTCTTGGAAGTCAACATTTCTTCAGTCAGTAGTCAGAGAAAAGGCTTGGGACATTTCATTATTGTAATATAACTTAGAAACTAAGTCCTATTGCTTTACATTTAGCTAAGGCAAGTGGGACCCAGCAAAGTCAAGTGAGTTCCCTCGGGAGGCATGTAGCTGGTCAATTCCACAGTCATGGCAAGAAATGAGGTTCCTATTTTCCCAGTCCAGAGTCCTCCTACTGTGAAAATATTTTCTTAATCTTTAGCATGCGTAGTTCACTAGGGTACCAAAAGCAGCAATATTTAATTTCCCTAAATATAATTTACTTAGGACTTTGCTAGATAAAAGTGATTACAGAGAATGAGGAGCCTCAATACAAGGCATTAGGAGACCCAAATGCCTGAAATTCAAAACACATCAAGCTATAACCCCGTGCCTGCCAACACATTCAAAGGGGGTGCTGGTTATACATAATTTTTATCCCTTTTTTGTAATCTGTCTGATCTCTCAGGAAAATGCTCTGCGAGCTCACCAGCTGGTATTTCACGTGGGATGTGCCACAACTCAGGTGGTATGGTTCAGCAGAAAAAAAAAAACACATAATTGAAGCAGTAAGCAAGCAACAACCTGTCCATCTTTTAACTGAGAACCTCATCATCGAGGACTGCTATTTGTAAGATTCTCATCAATCACTGATTTTCATGCTCAGCATTCTCCCACCACACATACTAATGTGAAATAGTTAAATAAACTGACTTAACTGATGAGAATATTTCATTTACATCTGTTACTGGCATCATGGCTGGTTTTCTTAATACATTAGAGAAATTGCCCATAGTACACCTGTTACAGGTGAAAAATCTGCATAGACATGCATAATTCATGAATCTCCAATCCCAAAGAGAGAATTGCAAAGTCTTGTTATTGCTCAAATGCCAATTTTACAGTGACTTCTCAACTATAAATGAAGAGTCTAAAAAATACATCTGTTGGAAGGGGCCTTTATATTTACTCCATATCCAAGACTGCTTGGCCAAGGTGACTGATGCTTCCTGATTTTATCCATTCCCCTGTCCCCCAACCCACCCAGGATTTCAGTAAAGCGGGTGCATTTTCAGTACAGCAGGTGCATAGACCTCATATGAGGCAGCTTGAATTTATGGTAAAAGTTGATGGGAGTGGAAATTTGTTAATAGAACATGACCAAATTATAGGCATAAAAAAGAGAATTCGTAGCTACATATTTTCCAGATATTGAATAAGTCACATTGTAAATTTGACCTTTTGCTTATAATGTTCTTGCTGTTTGGAATGTTTTTCTCACTCCTCTTTGTAAATTTTAAATATGGCCCATTTCAAAATTTGTCATCTTATTTGCCAAAAAGATTTGCTGTCATCCTATTGGCCCAAAAAATGTGAAATACAAAAAACGTTCTTATTATAAATATTTAGATTATATAGAAATAAATGCAGACCCTCCTTAAACCCTGGTAAACTCTTAGCTGTGTCTATTTCAAGGATTTTTTCAATGCATTTGTATAATGCAGGCTCAAATTAAAGTTTCCTGTAAAAATTTTATTGGAAAATTTATTATTTTGATTGCCTTCTCATTTTTTTATTTGAGAAAACTTTTTATTTTAAGAAGAGTTTAGATTTACAGAAAAGTTATAAAGATAGCATGAAGAGTTCCTATATACTTCACATCCAGTTTCCCCATTTGCTAACACCTTACACGGTACATTGCCACAACTAATGAACCAATATCAATGCCTTATTATTAACTAAAATTATTTATATTTTGCTCAGATTTCTTTAGTTTTCTCCAATGTCCTTTTTCTGTTCCAGTTTGATGTCAGACTCCCTGGGTTCTAATGCTAGAATTCTTAGATTACTAACTAGGCATGCCTGTGTGCTTCATTTTTCTCATCAGTAAATTAAGGTATTAATATAAAGTATCAACTCATATGACTGTTATGAGGGTCACATGAATGTGTGGTTCTATGTTTTAAAACAGTTTCTGACATTAATTAAAAGCTGACTATAAATATGGTATTCAACAAGTCTATTTTCCCCAATAAATGTATAATCTTGAAGGACAAGTCTGTATCGTTTTTCACACATAAAATAAAGCACATACAATATACAACAACAACTTTGTTCATAATGGACTGAAGACAAAAGTTTGCTGAACTGACTTTGTGAGAGTAACAATCTATTAGAATTATACAACCTCTAGGATTTTGGGTGAAATCTCTGGAAATTTTATATTCATTTTATACTTTAAGAATGGAGAAATTCTGTTAAAGATAACATTTTTTTTAGTGTGGTTTTGTTTTCATTGGTGGTGATTTGTCAAAAAACATTTATTGTGTGCCTCCCACGATACAGGAACATGAGATGAAAGAGACATACACACTGCTTTATTAAAAACTGATAACTATGATGGAAAACATGCCTAAAAGACCAGGATTAGAGGGGATATTTGCAAAGCCATGAAAGGGGAAAGCCTGTAGGGAAAAGCTGGGTCTCATTGTAGGGGTGGGAAAAGCTTCACCACGCTGACTCCCTTCCAGTGAGCAATGGCTTCCTTCAGCCATGGTAATATTGTACTGCCAGGGCAATGAGGCTTTGGGTGAAGGTGAACACTTAAACAGACATGGTCTCTGACTCATGAGACTGACAGGTACTCCAGGACATGCCAATGGCTACTTATTGAATGTGGGGAGGTAAGGGAGTTTATTCCACGGTAAATACAAAGAAGCCATAAAACACCCTGGAAGATTAGCCTGGTCCTAACATGTCCATCTCATCTACCAAGAGAAGATACAACCAAAATTATGGGATTGTTTTTCTCAATCCCAACACTAATCCTAGTACAACAGCCTATTGTAGTTTTACTTGGTATTTGAGGTCTATATTCATCATCCATACCTAAGGCACTCTCCAGACCAATAAGCAGATCAATTGCTCTTCATTATAAAGCTTCCGGCTCCCAATTCCTATTTTGCTTCCTGTCTTGGCTAGCTGTGCTGTATCATGTAGAAACCTCAAGGGTCAGTTTAACCTTTCACTTTTCAAAAATCATACCCTAAGTTAGATCCCTGCCACCTGAGGGTTACGCTGAAGTTATTGGTGAAAGTTATTATCACTTGGGACTTTGTAAAAATTTGACATCTGTCCAGCATGCCAACTCCCTTTCTTTGTTAATTAACTGCCATACTTTGTGAGGTTTAGCAGAAGGCAAAAACCACCTCTAACTGTGCAGGAAGTCATATTTCTGCTTTCTTGAGCTCCTGGGAACCAATGTTAAGCTTAGCCAATCATTTTGATATAGGCTGGACCTTGTCTCAGAAGCTGGAAACTCTGCAGAATTCTTTCTGGCAAAAAAGAGCAGCTTCTTTCCATGGGGACAGGGGTGGTAGATTGAGCTGCTCTGTCCTTGCTCAGGTGTGGTGTCAGCAGCACCGTCTATTTCCAAGATAATCAGTAATGCTATCTGCATCAGATGAGCTCAATGGCATTTTTTCTCGTGGTGAAGCTGCATACCTAAATATCTGGTCTTCTCAGAGCTTCTATGAACTACCCAAATCATTTTCTGCTTTAATTAACTAGGTCTCAGTTGCTTTCAACTAAGACTACTAATAAATAACAGCTTTTTAATTATTTTTTATTTTAAAATATCTCCATCAATAGACAATTTAGTAATACAACAAATACACTCCTCAAATTTATCTATGTCAGTCAATTTTAACATTTTGCGGCATTTGTCTCTTGATTTGAAAAAAAAAAAAAAAAAACTCTGACATCATGACATTCATTCCTGAATATTTCAGTGTGCATTTCTGGGAAGCAAGGATATTGTCCACATGATCACCCACATACATAAGAAATGTTACATTGAAGCAATACTACTACTTAGAAGATAATGCATATTCAAATGTTCCTAATTGTTCGGAATTTCTTATTTATGCATTTAATTCCCAATTCAAACAGCTAACCTCTATGGTAGCTGGTTACCATATAAATTTAATCTTCTCTAAAATAGTTTTCAAATAATGTTCTCTTTTTTGGTCTTCCATTATATTACTATTTTGGAAAAGTCCAGGATATTTGTCTTTTGTCTTGTAGAATTACCCATCTTCTATATTTTATCTAATTTTTTTCTCTTTTCTTTTTTTTTCTTTTTTTTCTTTTTCTTTTTTTTTCTTTTTTCTTTTTTTTTTTTTTTTTTTTTTGAGCCTGACTTTCACCCTTGTTGCCCAGGCGGGAGTGCAATGGCAGGATCTTAGCTCACTGCAACCTCCACCTCCTGGGTTCAAGCGATTCTCCTGCCTTAGTCTCCTGAGTAGCTGAGCTTACAGGCATGCGCCACCATGCCTGGCTAATTTTGTATTTTTAGTAGAGATGGGGTTTCTCCATGTTGGTCAATCTGTTCTCGAATTCACGATTTCGGGTGATCTGCCCACTTTGGCCTCCCAAAGTGCTGGGATTACAGGCATGAGCCACCATATCTGGCCTAATTTTTTCCTTATAATTATATTCAGTTAAATATTTTTGTCAAGAATATAACAGAGATAATGTTATATCCTTCTCAG
Source organism: Cacajao melanocephalus (assembly GCA_963573385.1). Taxonomy (NCBI): domain Eukaryota; kingdom Metazoa; phylum Chordata; class Mammalia; order Primates; family Pitheciidae; genus Cacajao; species Cacajao melanocephalus. The sequence goes on along the minus strand of CAUYLG010056781.1, from coordinate 6,540 downwards.
TGCATCATATCCAGAGGCTCATCCCGTCAATTGGTTTCATTTTTTACAATAGTGAAAAAAGCACAGCAGTGGTTGCCTAGAGAGCAGCTGGTAAGAGATGGGAGAGAGGAATTTTAACTACAAAAGAGGCTGGTTATGTAGGGTTATACAGGAGAAAGCTTTGGGGGTGACAGATATGTTCATTACACTGATGGTGGTGGCAGTCACACAGGTGCATGAATATAATAAAATTACCAAATTGCAAAACTCAAATATGTGTAGTTTGTTATAAATCAATTATGTCATAATATCATTTGTAAAAGTGAGTAATAAAAGTAAAATTTATTGATCAAAATGTTTGCTTAAGTATTAAACAAAATTTAAAAGTCCTGTCCTATAAGACTTCTCATAGATTACCTATATAAAATAAGTGTTTTGATGTTCCATGTCTTTCCTAAATCTAGTAGAGAATGGAACCTTTGTTCCTTAAGAAATCATCATCTTTTTTCTGAACTCATGTTTCCCATTACATAATTTGGCAAGGGTGAACATATGTCAGTCTTCGAACATACATACTGAAGAAAATTTTTAATGTACAGTGCTATAACCAGGGGATGAAACAAGAACACACTTAACCTCTGTTTTGAAAACCTCAGTTTAGAAAGCACCATTAATATAAAAAAATTAGTAAACAAAAGAAAAATGATCATGCTACAGTCCCTGTAGACTTTAATCTATAGACTTTGAGTCTCTGTAGAGCATTTGTCTTAGCAAGTGAATAAGTCACCTACTATTACATAACAATCCACCTCAAAATTTAGTGGCTTAAAGCACCAATGACCACTAGGTTTGCCAAAAAATCCATCTGCAATTTACGTGGGGTGTGATGGGGAAAACTTGTCCCTGCTCCACAGAGCATAAGCCTGCATGCTTAACTGGAGGGTGAAGGATCCACTTTCAAGATGGTGACCTCACAAGACTGAGCACGTTGGTGCTGATTATTGCCCAGAAGCCCAGCTGAGAATGTAGGTTGCATATTGCTTCTTTTCCATGTCAGTGCCTCTAAAGACATCTGGAGATTTCTCACAACATAGAGGGTAATGTTTAAGGAGTCAGTTACTCTTCCATCCCCTCTGGCACCCCCTGCCCAAAGAAAACTAACTAGGGAGAAGCATACAACATATTTTGACCTAGAGTTGGATGTCTTTCATACTGTTTTGGCCAAGTCAGTCATGAGAGTCCATCCAGGTTTAGAGGAAGAGGATATAGACTTCTGGAATCTGGAGACAGGGTAATGAAAAGTTTGTGAAAAGACACTTACTACAGAAACTACTTTACAACAGGGTTTAGCTAAGAGTTAATTAGTACTTCAAAACTTAGCACTATTAAATTACTGTTTTCTTACATTGCTTACATTAAGTCTTCATGATTGTTTATAGTAAACTTAATACACTGTTCAAAACTTCAATAGCTTCAATCTTACACATTTCTCTTCTTATGAAAACAGGAAGCATAAAAGTTTCCACTTTTTTTTTTCTCATGGGAATCTCAAACTTTAATATGAATGTGAACAGTTAACACAGAGAGACAAAACACAGAAAACTGTAAAGCAAAATACACAGTGTTTTGAAATTAAAAGTAAGTTAATTTTGAAGGAAACCATTGTAGTATGTTAACAATTTATTTATCAGTCTGGGAAAAAAAAAGAAATTATTTAATTTATTATGGAGCTGAATTCAAAATTAATTGAGCACAACTTGTTTTCAGTTTTTATTTTGTGAATCTTTATAAATTTTATGTACATTTTATTTATGTTAATTGTATTAATTGAGTCTTAATATGTGTATGTGTGTATACACACACATAGAGCCTCTATTAATATAATGTATTTTATGATATTGTGCATATATATTTATAATATATAAGTATACATTTATATATAATATATTGCATATTCAATATATTATATATATATATATACACACACATTTATGTGTGTGTTTGAGAGAGTGAGAGTTTTTTATGGTGTCATGTTACATAAAACAGGTTAACAAATCAAGAATAAAGTGTGGTTAGAAGAAACAGAAAAAATATGTTTGGAGTTAGATATGACTTATTTCAATTCTATTCCAACACCTCAGGCAGGTTAATATTCCTGAACATCACTTCTTTTTCCCATTAGTAAAATGAAAATAATGTGATATACCAAACTGAATGATTATAAGACAGAATTGAAATAATATTTTAATTTTTGGTACAAAATAGATGCTCAATTAATTTTTACATTATTTTTATTTCTTATACTGATTTATCAACAGTTTTTGATTGGCATTTACACCTCTGACTTATTTGAATTTAACAGATTGTTCTTGTATTTTCTTTCAGAGATCTTATGTATTGGTAACGATATCTATGGAATGATCACATTGTAGATGCAAGGGCTCTGGCACGTGGTAGATAATAAATATTTAAAAAACTAAGTTCCTAATATTGATATTTTTTCACACTTAAGTAGCTTATACATATTAACAAAATACTTACGAGAATTTTCTTCCCTACAGCACAAGTCTGTGAGCTTTAATTCTACCTAGAGTATACAGATGAAGAAACCGAGACTTAGAAAGGTTGAATCATGCCCAAGAACACGCAACTAGTAAGAGAGAGAAAATCTAGTTTGAATCTAATAAAAAACCCAGTTTTTATTTCAGTGTTTGCATGCTATCTCATATTTAGGGTTAATTGCAAAGTTAACTATTGCTATGGAAAATAAACGTCCAAAATTAAACAGTTGCACTTGGTAAATTCAGCACTAGTTATTTCAGAAAGTTGGGAGTAGTAGAGATTGAGAGATTTGTACAAAGGGAAACCGTCATCATTAATGAGTTAATCTCAAAAGACAGGGTAGGTCATATTCATTACTGCCTGGAATAAGCCAGGAAACTCTGAAGGGCATAGCTTGGGAAGGAAGAACGGCAAAGAAAGCTTGGTTTGACGTTGTCAGAAAACTCATAAATGTTTCATAAGGACTTTACAGAAGAAGAAGATAAAACTTCTCCAAATGACCTCTTTTGATTTTCTTATAATGGGAAGATTACAAATCCAGATGAAACATCAGGCAAGAATGAAGACCTGCCTTTTGAAAACCTGAAAATGCCTTGTCAAAATCCATTTTCTCCTATCTGATCCTGCATGTTTCTGCTACTCTCTGCACTTGAAGAGAAAGAAGGTTATCAGATTGTCACAGCAAGGGCAGCTATGGAGTCACCCAGAGAGGAAAATCTACCCCACTCCACTCTGACTGTCTGGCTGGAAGAACTGATTCTCTATTCATTGAAAGTGGCTCAATAGATCTGGGCCAGATTCTTTTACAGGCTGTGGGTAGTTCCCTTTTTAGTCTGATGCCTACTAGGTCTGTGGCCATGGTAGGTCAACAAGATAACCAATACTGAGTTTCCCCTTGGACAAATGCTGTGAATGTTGTAGAAGTTAAATAAATTAGTATGTGTTGACATTTTTTACACACTGCACAATATTATGTAATATATTTCTTATAAATAAATACTTTTTTACTTCATTGGTAACAGTTTTCATTGTAGAATGACAGAAAATAGAAATAAGCGAAAAGAAAATAAAATTACCATTTACTCGAGAAGCAAACATAATCTGGCATGTGTTGTAACAGAACACCTTCCTAATATAAAATGCTGTAGGGGACGGCCAAGATTCCTCTCCAAAACTCTTTTCTTTAGCAATTTCTGTTCTCTTGATTGCATCGAGATAAACAACAAATTCTTATAGCCTATAGATAGAACTATAATATGGGAGAGTTGTATCAGTATATAATAATTCCATATATAAATATATGTAAGTCATATATCATATATATTTGTATTTTTATTACATGATGCATATGTACACATATATTTATATGCATTTACACAATTATATACAGCTGCACACCACACAGACAGACACACTCACACACATATTTTTTACTGTGTATGGTGGCCAGTGTGCTTACTCTCCCTTCTATACCCATAACAATCTTAACCACCATTCTCTGTTGCTTGAGACTTCACAAAGTGGGCACAGAAACTTTGCTAAGTAGTCAATAGGTTTTAATCGCCTGGCACACCAATTCGTCTTCCAGAGGCAGCATGCATGGTGTCTTATTATTGCCATGAACCATGGATTGTTCAACGAGCACTTCTGGCTTTACAGTCCTGTTGGGATTCTGCTCATTACAGCAGCTTCCCTCTTCTCACTATCTAATAAATCTCACTTTACCCTGAGGTCAAGCCAGATTCCTAGCTCCTCCATAAAGCTCTCTGAATCTTTGGCCATAGTGAGTCTCATTTTTTTTGGACACTTAGGACCACAAACATTTATATGTAATCCTAAATATATTTCTGCTAAATACATCACTTGCATAAGAGACTTCCCACCTAATGCACATATGTCTTACTTTCCTGGCTGTGTTCATCTTTAAAGGCAAGGATTATGAAGGTTTATCTTTATATCGATCATAGGAATAGTACTGAAGAGTACTCATTAATCATTAAAGGGGGCTCAATATATCAAGATACATAAGAGTGTGCGCTTGGAATAAGTGAAAGATGTATGTGTTTGCATTTTTACCAACTTAATAATAGTCTGGAATAAACTTAAGATTCAATACTTTCTAATTATTAAATTTTTTGACTGATTTGTCTAACTTCAACCTTTTGTTAAAGGGTCTATAATGGCAAATATCATCTTATTAATATTGACAAATTCATGCATGCATGCCTATGTGACAGTTAAAAATAATTATTTGCTGAAGTAACAAATAATGTTATATTCTACCTTCTTGTATATTAACTCTCATATGACTGTCTCATATTGACTCTTATGCTCAAGATAAGGCTAATTCTTTTTACACACAGCAGTCTTTAAAATATCTGATGACAGCTCTTGTGTCTCCCCTGTGCCTTGTCTTTCCCAAGCTAAATATTCTCAAGGTCTATCATCTGGCTCTCTTTCTAGATCATTCAGTAGCTGCTTGATTTCCTCTGGAAATGATCCAGATGTCCAATGGCAATTAGAATGGAGCAAGGTTATTTAAGCAATTATTTACTCATCCCTCCTTTCTCTAATAGTTGCCTATGTGATAGGGTGATGAATAAACCTTACTCACTGTCTTTAAAGACAATGTTTTGACATTAATGTTTTGGTGACTTTGGCTGTAACGATGAGATGAAAACAAAAGAAATTATTACCACATCAATCTCTGGGAAAGACAAGGAACTGCTTTACCCTCCACATTCCACTTCCTTCCAAGGAGCAGAAATTGTGTTAGTCCTCAAGATTATAGTGAAGTAGCTGACATGCCCAGTTAGTCCACTCTCAGTAATATATTTCAGAAGTAAAACATATGTTTAAAACCATTCAATAACTCTGTAGGAAGTTCCAAACTTTCCCACATCTTCTTGTCTTCTTCTGACCCCTCCAAATTGTTCTAGCCTCTGCCAATTATTCAGTTCCAAAGTTACTTCCACATTTTTAGGATATCTTTATAGCGGTGTCCCAACTCCTTGTACCAAATTTCTGTATTGATCTGTTTTCACACTGTTATGAAGAAGCACCCGAATCAGGGTATTTTATGAAGAAAAAAAGTTTAATTGACTCACAGTTCCATATGCATGGAGAGGCCTCAGGAAACTTGCAATTATGGCAGAAAGCAAAGGGGAAGCAAAGAGTTTCTTCACATAGTAGCAGGAAAGAGGGAGAGGGAGAGTGAGGGGGGTAGTGTCAGGCTTTAAAACCATCAGCTCCTGTGAAAATTCACTTACTATCGCAAGAACAGCAAGGGAGGAATCCTTCCCCATGATCCAATCGTCTCCTACCAGGCTCCTCCTCCAATACATGGGGATTACAATTTGAGAGGAGATTTGGGTGGGGACACAGAGCCAAATCATATCACCTAGTGACTCCTGGAGTGCCAGCCATGCTCACAGTGCAGGGCTCCAAAAGGGAGGATCCTGCATTATGAAGCAAAGCCCTTGACCTAAACAACTCCACATGTTTCAAGTGACTTTGTCTGCCTGGGTGTAAGTCACAAGACGCCTCTTATTTCTCCGGTCCAAGAGCCCACGAAGAAATGTTGATACTGAGCTTTGGCTACAAATTTGAAGGCCTTTCCAAGTACATGGTCTAATCTTTAGATCTTCTACTTTAGTATTTCCAGATTTAGTAAATATAAATAGCAGCTGCTCCCCAGATTATAAATTTGTATAAACAAGAATAAATACATATAAATACATACAAAGTATATATATATATTAGAAAGAAAGAAAAAGAGAGAAAAGAAGAAAGAAAGAGTGAAAGAAAGAAAGAAAGAAAAAAGAATGCAAGAGAGAAAGAAAGAGGAAGAGAAAGAGAGAGAGAGAACGGGATTCTTGTTCTATTGCCCAGGCTAGAATGCAGTCTAAAAATGGGTATTAAAAACCTCTTTTATGCCAATAATTGTGCTTAACAATGGAGACAGGAAGGACTAAGGGATGAAAATAACAAGCAGCCAAC
>CAUYLG010056779.1:0-16824 GCA_963573385.1 Cacajao melanocephalus | reverse complement strand
CTGTTCATTCTCTTGTTTCTTGTCTTCCTCTTTGTGGCTTTACTTTCCGGTTTGACAGTGTATTTTTTACTTTTTTTTTTTTTTTTTTTTTTTTTTTTTTTTTTTTTTTTATAGACAGAGTCTGGCTCTGTTGCTGAGGCTGGAGTGCAGTGGTGCGATCTGATCTTGGCTCATTGCAATCTCCACCTTGCTGGTTCAAGCGATTCTCCTGCCTCAGCCTCCTGAGTAACTAGGATTAGAGTCCCCCACCACCATGTCTGGCTAGTTTTTGTTTTAGTAGAGACAGAGTTTCACCATGTTGGCCAGGCTAGTTTCGAACTCCTGAGCTCAAGCGATCCGCCTGCCTTGGCCTCCCAAAGTGCTGGGATTAGAGGTGTGAGCCACTGTGCCCAGTGGTTTTTTTTTTTTTCTTTTTGAGATGGTCTTGCTCTGTTGCCCAGGCTGGAGTGCAGTGGTACAATCTTGGCTCACTGCAATCTCTGCCTCCCAAGTTCAAGCGATTCTCTGCCTCAGCCTCCTGAGTAGCGATATTACAAGTATGCAGCACTACACCTGGCTACTTTCTGTATTTTTAGTAGAGACAAGGTTTCACCATGTTGGCCAGGCTGGTCTTGAACTCCTGACCTCAAATGATCTTCCTGCCTTGGCCTCCCAAAGTGCTGGAATTACAGGCGTGAGCCACTGTGCCCAGCCCTGACCATAGTTTCTTTATGTATGAGATGAGGGAGTTGGTCTGGATGGTTTCTCAGGTCCGTTCTAGCTCCAAAGCATCTGATTCTTAGCCTTCTGCTTATAATAGGCATGAGTCCGTATACCATAATGTGTATTTGTGTTATTTTGGTCTTTGACATGAACATAGCTACCATTCAGATAGCGTTTTTCTTTTTTTTCTTAAGATTCACCTATTTAAAGTATATAGATCAGTAGTTTGTAATATATCCACAGAGTTGTATGACCATCACCATAATCCAGTTTTAGAACATTTTAATCACTCCCAAAAGAAATCCTCTACACATTAGAATTCACTTACCATTTTCCTCTGATCGCCCTAGTCCTGTGCAACCCCCAGTCTATTGTGTGTACGGATTTGCCTATTCTAGACATTTCACATAAGTGGAATCATACTGTATGCAGCCTGTTGTGACTGGGTTCTTTTGCCTAGCACCATGTTTTTTATTTGTTTGTTTGTTTGTTTGTTTGTTTGAGACAGAGCCTTGCTGTGTCGCTCAGGCTGGAGTACAGTGGTGCAATCTCGGCTCACTGCAACCTTCACTTCCTGGGTTCAGGAGATTCTCCTGCCTCAGCCTCCAGAGTAGCTGGGATTATAGGTGCCTGCCACCACACCTGGCTGATTTTTTTTGTAGTTTTAGTAGAGACAGGGTTTCACCTTGTTGGCCAGGATGGTCTCAAACTCCTGACCTCAAGTGATCCACCTGCCTCAGCCTCCCAGAATGCTGGGATTACAGCATGAGCCACCATGCCCAGTAGTACTTCTTTTTTATTGCCAAATAATGTTCCATTGTATGAGTATACTATATGTTGTTCATCCATTCTTCAGTTAATAGACGTTTATGTTGTTTCCATGTTTTGGTTTTTGTGAGTGATGCTGCTTTAAACATCCATAATCAAAGTTTTGTGTAGACATATTCCTTCATTTCTCTTAGAGTGAATTGCTGAGTTATGTGGTAATTCTCTGTTTAACTTTTTGAGGACCTGCTAAATTGTTTTACACAGCAGCTGTGTCATTTTACAGTCCCACCATAAATGTATGAATGTTCAATTTCTTCACATCCTCACTGACATTTATTATTGTCCATTTTATTTTAGCCATCTTAGTGGGTATAAAGTGATTTTTTGTTTGTCTTTCCCTCATGGCTAGTAATATTGAATGTCTTTTTGTGTGCTTATTACCCAACTGTATATCTTCTTTGGAAAGATGATTTTTCAAATCATTTGGACATATTTGAATTGGGTTACTTGCCTTTTTATTGTTGAGTTGTGTGAATAGTTTTTTTTTTTTAAGTTTTATTTGGCAGTCTGGAATTTAAATTTATGTCAGTGGTCATTCTATCACTACTTTTGTTGATTATATGTCATTGGTGAAATAGAATTTTTTTTGACACCTGCTGTTAGTAATGGAAGCATAGAAAGATTTTAAATGCAAGGTGTCAGAAGGGTCATGCATAGAATGATGGGAGAAAAAACTGGTTTTGTATAAATTTATACAGGGAAAAACTGTAACAGTGTTTTGGAAGCAATTGTCCTTCCTTCAAACAGTTGATTTCCTTGGATAGCATACCAGTGTTCTAGTTTCTTCCAACCCTTTTGTGGCTTTTACTGACATCTTCCAAAAGAATCATCAGGGCTAATGCCTTTGAAACAATACTAATAAATTAGATAGAATTAATGCAATTAAACGTAATTTTTATTTGAGAGTCTTGTGGTTTTCTTTGAATATGACAGTCATGGACCTAGACCAAGACACCATGCTGTTAGGAGGACTGAATTGGAGAAAGGAGAAGAATGGAGGAACCAACCAGATAACTGCACATGTTAGAGAATTAAAAGCTTTGTTTTTCTTTTACACTCCATGTAAATTAAAGCATTTTCCAGAGAGGTGAAGCAGAAGGAAGCCCTCATTTTAGTTCCCCAGGTACTTTATAGCACTAGGTGAAATTGGTTTTTTAGTCACTGCAGTCTTTTGAGCTTGCCAAGAGCTTAGTTAGCTTTAAATTACTCTAGGACCCTGTCTGGTTATTGTCAGTTTTCTCATTTGCAGTTATATATCATTCAGGGGTCATGCCTGCATCCTTTTCCCTGGAACCTCATGCAAGAAAAAAAATTCTTGCAACTTTGCTTTATAGTAAGTGTTGGAAAGTGGGCATCGTGACAAGTTGGCTCTGACCCAAGCTTCCCTTGCTCTTACACATGTGGAACCTGTTTCTTTTAGCTAAGGCCAAAAACCTGTCGACATCTCAGCTAAAACAATCTAGTCTTATTCTTCTCTCTTTTCACTTCCCACCCCACCCCCAGCCTATTTTCCTCCTCTTCCCATTTTATTTCATAAGGCTGTCGTGGGTCACTTTTTCTCACTAGAAATCACTTTTCCAATATTGGATTGCTCAGGTGTCTTCTTTCATTTGTTTTTATTTCCCTTCTTAGAACAGTGGCCATGTGAAGTCATTTGTATTCACTGTAATGTAAGAAAATAGTTTTGAGTTTTGTCTGTGGGACATGCTTAGGAGATTTAACTCTATTTTCATCTTCTGGACAGTGATAGGCTGGTTTCCTTTTGTTTTTTAGAGAAAGGTTCTTGATGGGGTGCAGTGACGTGATCATTGTTCACTGGAACCTTCAATGCCTAGGCTCAAGCCATCCTCCCACCTTAGCCTCCTGAGTAGCTGGGAGTACAGGAATGCGTCGCCACACCAGCTAATTTTAAAATTTTTTTTGTAGAGATGGGACCTCACCATGTTTCCCAGGCTGGTCTGAAGCCCCTGGGCTCAAGCATTCCTCCCTCCTCAGCCTCCAAAATTGCTGGGATTACAGGCATGAGCCACCTGTCCTGGCTGGTTTACATTTTTTAATGCCCATCTTCAGAGTCAAAATTGGGACTGCACTGGTGTTAGTTTGCATTCAAAATTGCTGAGATGAGATGTATGCAGAACTGGGACTTGCTGATATTGTTGGACTTTGTCATCTGTACTTGAAATATGAGAAAGGGAACTGCTTAAAATACTTGCGCTGTCTTTCCTGTAGCTTTAGTTGTTTCCCATCTTTAAACCAAATGCTGAAAACATAACATTTAAATTAATGTATTGCTAAAGATCCAGTGGGTAAAATACAGAACAGCTTTATAATATTAAAAGCTTCATTGGTACTTAACATGTTCAGCTGCCAGCTGTATAAAGAGGACCTTGAAAGAAAGAAGGTGCAAATTACTTGTTTAAAATACTCTCCTGGTGAAGTGGCGGTGAGATTAGCATGTCTCTAGTTGCTGGTAAGGGAGTTTCAGGAACTTGTTTTAGCGTGCCTAGAACCACTGTAGTGTGCACTGAAAGAGCACGTGTTATGCCAACCAGCTCTTACCTCCAGTGGAGAAATTCAGGCCAGGGCAGCAGTAGAAGTAGAAGGACCCCCAACGTCACTGAGGTGGAGACTCTAGAGAGTGTGAGATACTGACTGTGCCTGCCCTCACAGTGGAGGGGTGCCTTTGAAGGGCCTCTTTTGCCTTTGGAGTAGGTGGGAACACTCAGGTCTGTGACTGTCAAGCGGAAGCTGGTGAAAGTCCTCCTACTGTTAATGGCTCAGGATATAGTACTGAGGTCATTATCTTTAGATTTTCTATATTCCTTCCAGGCTGAGGGGGAAAATGTCCAGTCTTCTTTCAACAGTTCATTTGCTTCCATTGCCAGGCCTTTTGTGAGAATATGCTAGTGCTTAGAGTATGTTTCCTTGCTTAATAGTCAAAGTGCTGCTATATTTTTAAACAAACCCTGGGTCTCTAATTCCTACAAGAAGCCTCTAATGCATGGTGATGGGGGTGATAGCTCCCAAGGATATTCGGTTCCCTCGCTTTTCATTCACTCCATCTCCAACATGTACAGGATGGATGGCCCCTTAGCTAGCAATTCATGTGAAATATATTCCTCATGACACCTAGATATGCAAGTGCATTAGGAGCTAACATTCTGTAAGAACCTACTTTTATTTTAAAAATAAAGCTTAAGACTGATACGTAGCTTCATCTGTTCAGCAAACCTTTAATCCAATATCTACTCTGTGCAAGGCACTAACGATAGTATGCTGGATACCAAGCAGATACAAAGATAAGTCTCATGTGGGTGGACCTTGATCTCAAGAGGCTTAGAGTCTAGAAAGACACATACATGTTACCTACATATGTATACATTCCTATATATAGTGCATATTATGTCATTTTTACTCTTATTAAACAGGTAAAACACAAGGAGAATTAAGAGAAGATAGTCCTTTTGAATATGTAGTGCTGAAAGGCACAGTGACATTATGGCTTTGGATTTGGAGTCAGAATCCTTGGATTCTGGCTGGGTGCAGTGGTGCAACCCTGTAATCCTAGCACTTTGGGAGGCAGGAGCAGGTGGATCACTTGAGCTCAGGAGTTTGAGGCCAGCCTGTGCAACATAGTGAGACCCCGTCTTTAAAAAATATACATATATATTTGTAAAAAAAAGAATGCCTGGATTCAAATCCTGTTTTAGAATTTATTATTGTAGGTTCCTCGGATGATTATTTTACTTCTCTAAGACTGTGTCCTCATTTGGTAAATGGGGATAATAAGTACCTACTTCACAGGGTAATTGTGAGGCTTAAACAATGTAATGTAGGTAAGGCCCTTAGCAGAGCACCTGACACATAATGGGCCTTGTTACTGTGGATAAAAGATAAACATACTATCATGGAGGCATTGGCCTTTGGAGAAGGAGGAGGATTGAGGCATGAAACAGTGGGGAGAAAGGTAGATGAGGAAGGCAGAAGAAACTGTGCTGATTTAGAGAATAGCTAAATTTTGCTGAATCAGTGGGTTATAAAGTAGAAATAAAGATAGTAAGATCAGAAAAAAGAAGTTGTGGCTGGTTCACACAAGGCATGAAATCCTTCACTGGGTTGTTTTGACCTCATCTGAAGATTGAAGGATGCCGCTGAAGGTTTTGGAGTGGGCAAGGAATGATCAGACTCTGGCCTTAGGAGAATTAATCCGCAACAGTCTATGGTGTCCACAGTGGGAAAATTTGTTAGGACAAAGTCAGTTACCTCATAGCCTTTGCTGCTCCCTAACTTGGTCCGATTTAGATCATGGACATTTTCTTTTGTCATTTAATTTCCTAGCATGTCATTTTAAATGATGCTTCCACATCTTCTTCTCCCACCCCACCCCACCCCTCCTCTCCCACTGTAGTAACCTCTCTTCTACTTAGGGCACCTATTGACCTGTTCTTTTCTCCTTCCCTCCATCTAAGCTGGGAAAGGTCTGATATGTCATTTATTCATAATTAAATAAAATGCAGCCAAAGCAAATGCATTACTTCTCATCCATTTTAAAGCACATTATAAGCCATTTATTTTTAATTGCAGTTTAAAAGGCTTTTCCTTAGAAGAATTTCAGGCATCAAGCAAATTGAGAAAATCCTTTTAGGCCTATTCAGCTGGCCCTTAAAAAATCAATCTTATTTAGGCTCTTTTGGAATAAGAGAGCAGGAGAAGTCTCCAGTATCCTCCTCAAAGACAGCTGTCCTCTCCTTTGAGGAATGGAGTGAAATTGCTATGTGGAAAAGGTCGTGTCATTGCCCCTGCTCTGGCACAAATCAGCCTGTTTCTTATATACATAGACTTCTGCCCCTCAGTGGATAAATATGTGTGTCACATGCCGCTAATGGCCATGGCTCTGTGCCATGCACATAACCTAACACATTCATTCTTTCATCCCTTCCCCAAGAAGTCTATTTTTGTCACATTTGGACTTTTATTTTTTACTTAAGTTTTATTTGTTTTCTGATTTCTAGGGTACCTCAGTGGTTGCCACATTGTTTTTGTTTGTTTTCTCCTCTCTGCGTTTGAAAGAATCTTATAAAACAAATATTTCTGGGCTGGGCGCAGTGGCTCATGGCTGTAATCCCAGCACTTTGGGAGGCCAAGGCAGGCGGATCACAAAGTCAAGAGTTTGAGACCGGCCTGGCCAACATGGGGAAAAAGCCCTCTCTACTAAAAATACAAAAATTAGCCAGGCGTGGTGGTGCATCCCTGTAATCCCAGCTACTAGGGAGGCTGAGGCAGGAGAATTGCTTGAATCTCGGAGGCCGAGGTTGCAGTGAGCTGATATCTTGCCACTGCACTCCAGCCTGGGCAACAAAGCGAGGCTGTCTCGGAAAAACAAACAAAACCAAGTATTTCTTCGAAACCCATCTCATAAGTAGTTGCAAAATTAGAGTATTACCTGACCTAATAATGATGAATTTTCTAAAAATATTTGATTTTAGATTACATAAGGCTTAGAGCACTGATTTTAGTCTCTTTTGGAGGTAGAATTTAAGGGGTATAAGGGAGCCAGTTAACTAATACCTTTCTTTAGTTGTTTCTGAAATAATAAAAGAGAGTGAAATACAGAGTGAGATGGAGGGAGAAAGAGATATCACTTTTACTATCAATAAAAGTGATTGACGGTTATGGGTTTTCATCTGAAGCCAAATGAGCTCGCTAACATTTACCATCTGGAATCAATACACTTACAGACCAGTCACTAGCACAGCTGTTCTAGAAGCCCTTCCCTGCAGGGTCAGGCCCTTTACCTCACAGGATGGAGCAGATCAGAATGCACACTTCCTGTGGACAGGGCAATGGAACCTCTCCAGCAGCTTCATTGGAGTGATATCACAAGTCTTCTCAATAAATTTACTTACTTTGATCCTTACGTTTCATCAGGTTTGTAGAATTTGCTTGCAGATCTTGTTGATTCAGTGGCCACCTTAGGTATGGTATGCATTCAATAAATCTCTCTCTCTCTCTCTCTCTCTCTGTGTGTGTGTGTGTGTACATATATATATATATATATATATATATATATATATTTGCTGATGTCTCTCTCAGCAAATATATATATATATATAGAGAGAGAGAGAGAGAATTTGAGACTCTGTCTCAAAATATGTGTGTGTGTATTTGCTGATGTCTCTCTCTAACTATATATATATATATATATTTATTTATGGTATGCATTGTGGAATTTGCTTGCAGATCTTGTTGATTCAGTGGCCACCTTAGTAATGGTATGCATTCAGTAACTCTCTCTCTCTCTCTCTCTCTCTCTCTCTGTCTGTCTCTGTCTCTCTCTCTATATATATACAGGACAGAGTCTCATTCTGTCACCAGGCTGGAGTGCATTGGCACAATCTTGGCTCATTGCAAAATCTGACTACCGGGTTCAAGCAATTCTTCTGCCTCAGCCTCCTGAGTAGCTGGGATTACAGGCATGCGCCACCACGCCCAGCTAATTTTTCATCTTTTTAGTAGAGATGGGGTTTCACCATGTTGGCCAGGATGGTCTCGATCTTCTGACCTTGTGATCTACCCACCTCGGCCTCCCAAAGTGCTGAGATTACAGGAGTAAGCCACCATGCCCAGCCTCAGTAAATATTTTTATTGTGAACGAGTACAGTTTTAGCAATATTATAATATACGCTATGGTGAAGTAATTAGTTGCCTTCTGCTATTTGTTTTAAAGTAATTGAAAATAAGAAGTATTTGAGGCCAGGCATGGTGGCTCATGCCTATAATCCCAGCACTTTGGGAGGCTGAGGTGGGAAGATTGCTTGAGCCCAAGAGTTCAAGGTTACAATGAGCTATGATCATGCTACCGCACTCCACCCTAGATAACAGAGTGAGATCCTGTCTCTTTAAAAAGCAAAAGTTTCGGGAATATCCTAAGGACACTTAGTGTTTTTCATTTACAGCATTCCTCTGGTATTTGTTTATGGTTGTTCTGCTTAGAAATATCTTCAAAGTAGATGATGGTGCAAAAATCAGCCATTGTGGCTTGAAGATTTCAAGAGCATTTTCTACTTCTGAGGCTTTTTTACATCCTGCTCATCTAAGAAATTTGGTTGGTGCTCCCAGCCATTGTGGGCAGTGGCTTTGGGGTAAGCACTATAGTGTAAGCACAGTAAATTTCGGTCATCTTTGTCCGGTTAGATGGCCTATAATGCTCTCATTTCCAGAGTTAGTTTCTCAGAGACTGTTCACTTGTCTTTCGGGCCAAGAATAGTTGCAAGATAAGCAGCTATGTGGATTTAAAAACAGAGTGTATTTTGTACTGTCTGATGAGTACATTGTGTCTCCAAGTTGAGATTCTACATAGTGAGCCCTGGAAAACAAGTACTGGTAAATTCGGAAGATAAAGAAAAGATTAATTATACATTCCTTATCTTGCGGAGCACGCTGTGTTGACTGATGTAGTTCACTGACCTGAAGATGAAACCAGGAAACCTGGAATGTGTTGTTTTACATTGTTTCTGTTGAAAAATGTACTTAACCAATGTGCACAGTGTTCAGGGCAGTATACTTGGAATGACCTTTGTCCTTGAGGCACCTGTGGGAGTCTGCTTGTGACACACATAACATGGATGAGAATTTGGAGGAAAAACAAAAATGAGAGATAATTTAATTTGTATCAGTCCATACAATGGAGAAATATTAGTGGGATAATCTTTTCCATATGTTTGATATAAAAGTATTAGTACAAGATTAGCAAGATTAGTAGTGGTATTGAGTCTAACTTTTCTAAGACAAAAATATTACTTAAAACTTACTAAAATATTGGCTCATGCCTATAATTGCAGCACTTTGGGAGGCCGAGGCGCGTTGATCACCTGAGGTCAGGAGTTCAAGACCAGCCTGGCCAACATGGTGAAATCCTTTCTCTACTAAAAATACAAAACTTAGCTGGGCGTGGTGGTGGGCACCTATAATCCCAGCTACTTGGGAGGCTGAGGCAAGAGAATCGCTTGAACCTGGAAGATGGAGGTTGCAGTGAGCCGAGATCACGCCATTGCACTCCAGCCTGGGCAACAAGGGCGAAACTCTGTCTCAAAAAAAAAAAAAAGAAAGAAAAAATTAAAATGATATATGCTCATGAGGAAAAAGTCAAACAATGTCAAAATGTATAGTATCTCTTCCTCTCTTTAATTCCTCTAAAAATTGTTTTTTTTTTTTCTTGAGATGGAGTCTTGCTCTGTCTCCCAGACTGGAGTGCAGTGGCACGATCTCGGCTCACTGCAACCTCCATCTTCCAGGTTCAAGTGATTTTCCTGCCTCAGCCTCCCAAGTAGCTAGGATTATAGGTGTGCGCCACCACGCCCAGCTAATTTTTGTATTTTTAGTAGAGACGGGGTTTCACCACGTTGATTGGGCTGGTCTTGAACTCCTGACGTCGTGATCCACCTGCCTCGGCCATCCAAAGTGGTGGGATTATAGGCGTGAGCCACCCTGCCCGGCTTTTATTGTTGAATTTTAAGAGTTCTTGGTATACAGTCTTTACTCAGTATCCATGGGGGATTGGTTCTAGGACTCTCCTGCATATACCAAAATCTGTGAATACCCAGGTTTCTCAACCCCACAGAACCTGCACAAAGGAAATGGTGGCCTTCTTAATACACAGGTTTTCCATCTGCAAATACTGTTTTATTGGAACAAATCTGAGTGAAAGTGAACCCATGCAGCTCAAACCTGTGTTGTTCAAGGGTCACCTGTTTTTGGATATATATATCCTTTATCAGATATGTATTTTACAAAGATTTTCTCCCAGTCTTTGTCTTGTCTTTTCATTCTTTTAACTGTTTTTCACAGAGCAGAAGTTTTTAATTTTAGCAAGTCCAGCTTATCAGTGTTATCTTTCATGGATCATGAAAGTTGGTGTTGTACCTGAACAGTCATCTCCAATCTCAAGTTTACCTAGGTTTTCTCCTTTGTTGTCTCCTAGAAGTTTTATAATTTTGCATTTTACCTTTACATCTATGATCGATTTTATTTTATTATTTGAAATAGAGTCATACTCTTCAACCAGCCTGGAATGTAGTGGGGAGAACACAGCTTATTGCAGCCTTGACTTCCCAGGCTCAAGTGATTCTTCTGCCTTAGCCTCCTGAGTAGTTGGGACTACAGGCATGCACCACCACACCTGGAGAATTTTAAAAAATATTTTGTAGAGATGGGATCTCTTACTGTTGCCCAGTCTGGTCTCAAACTCCTGGGCTCAAGCAGTCCTCCTGCCTCTGCTGCCCAGAGTGCTGGGATTACAGGTATGAGCCACCACACCTGGCCTTGTTTTTTTTTTTGTTTTTTTACATATAATACATATTACAGATATATTTGTACGTAAGCAAAGCAGTACTAAAAGCATATTTACGTGTTCACAATTAGTGAATATGGCAATTTTCTGTTTAAACCTGCAGCAACTCAAATCCTTCTAGGGTTAATAAAGAAAAACGTATTGAGAAATACATTTGGAGCTATCACCAAGTCTGGCTGTAAATCTATTTTTAATCTTTCCCCTCCCCCCATATATATATATATACTTTATTGCCTTTATATTTCTGCTGGTTTAATATAATTAGTATACTAAATAGTTTTCTATATTTATTTGGTTTCTAAAAATATATAAAATGCATTGAAAAGAGCTCCTGCAGCTTTCAGGCAGTCAGCCTTGATTTATTTTAAGTGAATTTTTGTGAAAGCTATAAGGTCTGTGTCTCGATTCACTTTTTTTGCATGTGATTTCCAGTCGTTCCAGTACCAGTTGTTGCAAAGACCATCTTACCTCCATTGAATTCACCTTTGCTCCTTTGTCAAAGATCAGTTGACTGTATGTGTGGGTCGGTTTCTGGGCTCTCTGTTCTGTTCCATTGATTTATTTGTTCACCTGTAACACTGTCTTCATCACTATAGCAATATACTGGCGTACCTCGTCTTTTACTGTGTATTGTAGCCATTGAGTTTATTTTTACAAAGTGAAGGTTGTGGCAATTATGCATTGATTAATTATTGATTTAATTTCTTTAATAGATATAGACCTATTCAGATAATCTGTTCTTCTTTGGATGAAATTTGGTGCGATTGGCTTTCAGAGAATTGGTTCATTTCATATAGGTTACCAAATTTATAAGCATATGGTTGGCTATAATGTTTCTTTGTTATCCTTTTAATATCTAAGGGATCAGTAGTGATGGCTTCTCTTTTTCTTTTAGATATTAGTAACTTGTGTCATCTGTCTCCACATCTCTTTCTTTTATTTTTACTTACTTATATTTTTGAGACAGAGTTTCACTCTGTTGCCCAGGCTGGAGTGCAGTGGCACGATCTCAGCTCACTGCAATCTCCGCCTCCCAGGTTCAAGTGATTCTCCTGCCTCAGCCTTCCGAGTAGCTGGTACTACAGGCACGCACCACCACGCCTGGCTAATTTTTGTATTTTTAGTAGAGATGGGTTTCACTAGGTTGGCCAGTCTGGTCTCAAACTCCTAACTTAAGGTGATCCACCTGCCTTGGCCTCCCAAAGTGCTGGGATTATAGGCATGAGCTCCTTTGCTCAGCCTCTCTCTCTCTCTCTGTTTTTATTTTCTAACTCAGATGACAGGGATGTGTTTCTTCTCTTTTTTTTTTTTTTTTTTTTGGGATGGAGTCTTGCTCTGTCGCCCAGGCTGGAGTGCAGTGGCATGATCTTGGCTCACTGCAACCGCTGGTTCAAGCAATTCTCCTGCCTTAGCCTCCTGAGTAGCTGGGATTACAGGCGCCTGCCACCCACGCCCGGCTAATTTTTCTGTTTTTAGTAGGGACGGGGCTTCACCCTATTGGCCAGGCTGGTCTCAAACTCCTGACCTCGTGATCCACTTGCCTTGGCCTCCCAAAGTGCTGGGATTCTCTCTTTTTAAAAAATTTTGGGGCTGGACACGATGGCTTGTGCCTGTAATGCCAGCACTTTGGGAGGCCAAGGCAAGTGGATCACCAGGTCAGGAGTTCGAGACCAGCCTGGGCAACATGGTGAAACCCCAACTGTACTAAAAATATAAAAATTAGCCAAGCATGGTGGTGTGTGCCTGTAGTCCTAGCTACTCAGGAGGCTGAGCCAGGAGAATTGCTTGAACCCGGGAAGCCTCCAGCCTGGGTGACAGAGAGAGAGAGAGACTCTTGTCTCAAAAAAAAAAAAATTTTTTTTTTGTTAGTCTGGCTAGATGTTTATCAATTTTAATTATTTATTTTATTTATTTATTTTTTTAAAAATGGGGTTTCACCATGATGGCCAGGCTGGTCTTGAACTCCTGACCTCAGGTGATCCACCCACCTCGGCCTCCCAAAGTGCTAGGATTACAGGCATGAGCTACCGTGCCCGGTCAATGTTTATCAATTTTATTAATTTTTTTTCAGAGAACCAACTTGGAATTTGGGATTTTCATTCATGTTATACTTTATAACCATAATGTCTTGGCTTTGAGTCAGTCCCTAAATTTGAACCAGTAATTACTGTACATACAAATGCACAAAGGTATAAGTATTAGGAGCAAATACAGAAATATCATTAGAAATTTTTAGAGTCCATAGACTTTCTAAAGATTTCATTATCAACAGAATAATTATAAGAACCAACAGTTAAATCTAGCAGACCGTCGATTGAGGTAGGTGGTGAATAGGAAAGCCTAGTATATACTTAGGAGTCAGGCAGAAAGTGTTTGCATGCTGGCTTCTCATGCTAACTGTGTCCTTGGATGAGTGACTTCACCTTTCTGAGCATGTTAAAATTTGTAAAATGCAAATTCTTATTTTACTATTTGGTATGCAAAGTAGAGTAAATATATATTAAATATTAGGTGTCTAGGATGATACTTAGTACATAGTAGACTCTCTTTTTTGTTGTTTTGAGATGGAGTCTTACTCTGTCACCCAGGCTGGAGTGCAGTGGCATGATACCAGCTAACTGCAACCTCCGCCTCCCAGGTTCAAGCGATTCTCCTGTCTCAGCCTCCCAAGTAGCTGAATCTACAGGCATATGCCACCATACCTGACTAATTTTTGTATTTTCAGTAGAGACAGGGTTTCACTATGTTGGCCCGGCCGGTCTCAAAGTCCTGACCTCAAGTGATCTGCCTGCCTTGACCTCCCAAAGTGCTGGGATTATAGGTGTGAGCCGCGGCGCCCAGCCTGTGCATAGTAGACTCTCTGTTGTGTCTGTTGTGCTTCTGAAATACAGTATCTATTGGACTCATTAAAAGATCTCTGAATTTTTTCATCCACTAGGCCATTAGGAGGTGATAGGACTTTCTTCTTGTTTTATGATATATGAAGCTGTTTCTTCCCATATAGTATTTTGATTGTTGTAAATGGCTGACTCTTGTAAATTTAAAATCTGGAAAACAAAAGGCTGTTTATGGGAAAGCCCTCTAGTCTGAGAACCTGTTTCCTTTATGCCCTCAGGGTCAAGTCTCTTACTCCTCAGTTGAGAGATGTTGCACATAGCATTGTATTGCTTTTTAGCCAGGTGTTTGTCTAGGTTCTTAGTCATCTCAAGTGTACTTATTTTTAGAAATATTCCAAGGACAGGGCATTGGGTGCCTTTTGAGAAAGCTAGAAAAAGAATTTGGCAAATACAGCAGATTTGGAAGGTTGATGAAATACAGATCTCAGTAGAGGTCCTGAGACAGGCTCTGGGATTAAACTAAATTTAAACATATTACAATTAGAGACAAAGAAAGTGAGAAAAACCTGGACTTAGTTAAAATTGAAGGTTTGTTTTTTTTTTTGTAATGTTCCAAAGTAATGTGCTTTGTTCAGCCATTTTCACTGACGGAAGTTGCGACTAAGTGGCTATGGCAGTCATTACTAAATTATGGAGAAACAACTTTTTAAAAATGAGTTTAAGCAGAAAAGCTTCAAGGCAGCAAAATTTAATCTGTATAACCTGTGAGTGTATATTTTCCAAAATAAAATGTTTCCCTCAAGTACTGAATATAACTTTTAGAAAGAAATAATCTGCTTGCAGAAGTCACTTTGGCTACATAGAACTAAAGCAAAGAGGAGGTGACCAGTAAAAGGATTCTGAGAAGAGGGTAGCTCCTCATATCCTGGCTTTCTTGATTCAAAGTAAATAATAGCATTTGAGTAAGAAGTCTTTGCCATGGACTAAGTGCCAGGCAGGCCTGTAGTTAGCCCCAGTTAGGGGGTTACTTGCTGTTCATCAGTCCCCTCAAAGTGCTCTGGCTTCCTTTGCAAAAACCCTGTAAACATAACCTCACCTCCATTCCTTTTGTCTAACTTCCGAGTACCAAAAACCATTCCTCACATCCAGATTTAGAGACATACCCAAGAGGAAAATGATTCTGAGCAACCAACAAAACAGTAAACTGTTTTGTTTATCTGTCCTCTGGACTGAATGTTTAGGGCTGTTGGTAGGTCATTTCATGAAGGAAGTAAAGGGAGAAAGGCAGGGAAGATGATCAGAGAAGAGCTGAGGGCAGGTGTCATCTGAGGAAGTCAAGAGGATTTATCCCGGGCATGGTGGTGGTGTACTGAACCGAGCATAGAAAGTTAACACCAAGACAAAAGTAGGCCAAATTGCAGGGTCTTTATTGCCGGCGACCACGGAGGACTCACGTCTCTCCAACCCGTGGCCCTGGAGGGAGGGTGTCAATACCTTTTATACCTTTCTCCGGGGTAAGGGTATGTGGGGCGGGGGTGGGGTGGGGTGGGGTGGGGTGAGGATGGGGGGGTGAGGAGCCTCAGACATTCCGAGGGCTAGTGAATTCTGCAAATCACTTTCTGGGCGGAGATGAGGGTGAGGGGCGGGGGTGAGGGTGAAAGGGATTCAAACAGTTAGGGGATTCCGTAAATCATCTCCCGGGCAGAGAGGAGGGTGCGGGTCTCCAGATAGCACAGTGTAGTGACAAGAACATCTCACTGGGCAATAGGAGGCCTCGGTTCCAGTCTGGCTCAGCCATTTACTGTCCTTTCTCCTTACTGTGTCTGTTTCCTTATCTGTAAAGGTTTTGGACAAGATGGTTTTAGGCATGGGGATAATGAGATGACTAAGACAAGGCTGTTTCTGATAAAGGAAACAAGCTTGTTATAAACAAAGAAAACATAGTATTGTAAATGTTTTAAGTAGGGGTCTATAAAGAAGAACTGTGGATATAGTTAACTCAGTGGGGCTTTGAAAATGCTTGAGATTTCACAAAGATTAAGATGGGGGAAAGCAGGGAGAACAGCTTATACCAAGAGACAGGTGGTGCATAGCTGACACCCAGGGGAGTGGGAGGGTGATGGAGTCAGAAAGGTACCTGGGGTTAGATGGGGAACTCCTTACTGCATATCAGGCTAAGAAGTTTTTCCCACTGGTAAGAGAGAGCTCTAAAGCTCTTAAGTAGGAGGAAAACCTGATTAGATAGCATTTAAAAAGTGGAATAGTGACAGCATCATAGAGAATGTTGTTTTTTTTTTCCATGGAGGAAGAGACTTGAGGCAGTCAAGATCACTTTGGAGGTTATTTCAAGAGTAAGGCAGTGACTTTGGAAATAGAGAGGAAGGGACAAATTTATGAGCTGTTTTAGGATATCAAATAAATATCTGGGATTTGGTAACCCTCAAATTGACCCATTCACCTCCCCTAACCTCAGCCATCACTTAAACCAGATACATAACTGTTAGGTACAATTTGTATAGTGTCTTCTAAAATCCACTAGCCTTTGAAATCACTGAGCCATTTGGTTCCTTCCCCTGGGGATGGGTACTGAAGTTGTGTGGGCAAGCTTATTCTTAGCCTCTGTAATTGAAGAGCTCCATTCAGAAGCAGTGGGGAGTAATTGATGTTCATCCTCTAGAGGCTGGAAAAATCAAGGACCACAGGAAGCTTTTTATAAAGGAGGCCAAACCCAGAAATAAATTTTCTCTAGAACCCCTTCTTAAAAGGATTCTTAAATCTCATAACCAGAACCCTTTTTCTGGAATAGATCTGGCTTCACTTTTAAAAAGTGTTTGTGTGTATGTTGTTAAAGAAAAAATTACTTTTGACACTTAAAATGGTTCAGTCCTGAACCCAGGAGCTTGCAGTTACAGTAAGCTCTGATCATGCCACTGCACTCTAACCTGGGTGACAGAGTGAGAGACCTTGTTTCTTAAACAAACAAAAAAGGTGAGGAGGACTTTTTCCCTCCTTCCTTCTTTCCTTCTTTCCTTCTTTCCTTCCTTCCTTCCTTCCTTCCTTCCTTCCTTCCTTCCTTCCTTCCTTCCCTCCCTCCCTCCCTCCCTTCCC
>CAUYLG010056778.1:0-30645 GCA_963573385.1 Cacajao melanocephalus | reverse complement strand
TTTTAAATAAAAATGACTCAATAGTGATAACTTAAATTGTTGGGTTTAAAAACCTGTGAGTTTACCTATTTTTTTTTTTTTTTTTTTTTTTTTTTTTTGGCTAGAGACAGGATCTTACTATGTCATCCAGGCTGGTTTCCAACTCCTGGCTTCAAGTGATCCCTCTGCCTTAGCCTCCCAAAGTGCTGGGATTACAGGCATGAGGCAATATGGATTTTCAAAAGTTTAAACCTAAAGTGTACACTCAAGGTAGTATGTCATAAATGTCATTGGAAAACAGAATATAACAGACATTGGAGAGTGAGTTCTTATCTTAACCACTCAGAGTACATGACAAATGTAAAGCTGAGGTTATCTAGATACTGATAAACCACTCAGAAAGACAGATGATTTGGTTTCGCTCTGGGCCCCCACCCAAATCTCATCTCGAATTGCAATGCCCACATCAAGGGAGGGACCTGGTGGGAGGTGACTGGATTATGGCGGCAGTTTCCCCTATGCTGTTCTCATGATAGTGAGGGAGTTCTCATGAGATCTGATGGTTTAAACATAGCAGTTTCCCCTGTGTGTTCTCTCTCTCCTCCCGCCTCGTGAAAAAGGTACTTGTTTCTCCTTCACCTTCCACCATGATAAGTTTCCTGAGGCCTCCCTAGTCATACAGAATTGTAAGTCAATTAAACCACTTTTGTTTATAAATTACCCAGTCTCAGACAGTATCTTTATAGCAGTGTGAAAACAGACGAATAGGACAAAGTTTAGAAAACAGGCATATATGTCATTCTTTCCTTGTTGTTCTCATACTTTTCATGTGCATAGAAGCTGATGTTGAGCATTTGGAATTCTTGTTCCCTTACACAATACATAATAGTGATATTTTACAACTATAATTTTATTCTAACAAATATATTGCTTCGCAAAGAATATATGTACTTTGTTAAAATATCACATATACTAGTCCTATTGATGGGATAAAGAAATATACCTTGAGTGGTAAGATTTTTTTTTTTTTTTTGAGACAGTCTTGCTCTGTCATCTAGGCTGGCGTGATTTTGGTTTATTGCAACCTCTGCCTCAAGCAATTTTCATTCCTCAGCCTCCCCTGTAGCTAGGATTTGAAGGTATGTGCCATCATGCCTGGCTAATTTTTGTATTTTTAGCAGTGACAGAGTTTCACCATGTTGGCCAGGCTGGTCTCAAATTCCTGGCCTCAAGTGATTCACCTACCTCAGCCTTCCAAAGTGCTGGGATTACAGGCGTGAGCCACCACGCCCAGTTGGTAAGATTTTTTTTTTAAGTTTCCTTAATATAGGGGAAAAAATGGCTGGGCATGGTGACTCACTTCTATAATATCAGCACTTTCAGAGGCTGAGGTAGGAGGATTGCTTGAGCCTAGGAGTTAAAGACTAGCCTCAGCATTAGAGTGACACCCTGTCTCTATTTATAAAATAAAAAAAAAAAGAAAAGAAAAAAAATTACAAATCAATAAGAAAAATCAGCCAGGCACAGTGGCTCACACCTATATCCCAGCACTGTGGGAGGCTGAGGCCGGTGGATTACTTGAGGCCAGGAGTTCGAGACCAGCCTGGCCAAAAAGGCAAAACCCAGTCTCTATTAAAAATATTATACAAAAATTAGCTGGGTGTGGTGGTGCCTGCCTGTAACCCCAGGTATGTGAAAGGATGAGACACAAGAATCACTTGAGCTTAGGAGGCAGGGAGGTTGCAGTGAGCCAAGATCAGGCCACTACACTCCAGCCTGGGCAACAAAGTGAGACGCTGCCTCTAAACAAACAAACAGGCACTCGAAAAGAAAAGAAATGGTCAAAAGCAACTCGAAAATATGACGTAGTAATAAACCTAAGAAAATAAACTCTTCTAGTGATTGAAAGACATATTAAAACAAAAAAAAATTATAGCATATTAAAATGGTGACGTTAAAAATGATCCCATTGAACTTGACAGCATGGTAAAATATGGCAGACACGGGTGTGACAAAAGCAGTCACAATAAAAAGAAAAAATAATGATCCCAGCACTGATAAGGGTATAGTGAAATGGGTATTCTTTTTTTTTTTTCTTTTTTTTGAGACAGAGTTTCACTCTTGTTGCCCAGGCTGGTGTGCAATGGCAAAATATTGGCTCACCACAACCTCTGCCTCCTGAGTTCAAGCAATTCTCCTACCTCAGCCTCCCAACTAGCTGGGATTATAAGCACGTGCCACCACACCAAGCTAATTTTGTATTTTTAGTAGAGACAGGGTTTCTCCATGTTGGCCAGGCTGGCCTCGAACTCCTGACCTCAGGTGATCCCCCAACCTCAGCCTGCCAAAGTGCTGGGATTATAGGCATGAGCCACTGCGCCTGGCCAAAATGGGTGTTCTTATGCAATGTTGATAAAACTTTATATCTGAAAACCTTTTGGGAGGTCAATTTGAAAAAATACATTAGAAGTTTCTTTAAATATTAAAGATATACCTACCACATGACCAGCCATTTCACCGCCAAGTATATACCCAAGAAAAACAAAAGTAGTTGCCCACATGAACACTTATATACAGGTTTCATAGTAGCTTTATTTGTAATAGCCAGAAACTGGAAACAACCTGGGTCAACCAGATAAATAAATTGTGGAATAATCATGCAAGGAAATACTACTCAGAAATAAAAAGGATATTGATACATTTTTAAAAACTTGGATATATTTTGGCTGGGCATGGTGGCTCACACCTCTAATCCCAGTACTTTTGGGTCAGGAGTTCGAGACCAGCCTGGCCAACATGATGAAACCCCATCTCTATTAAAAATACAAAAAATTAGCTGGGCATGGTGGCAGGCATCTATAATCTCAGCTACTCGGTAGGCTGAGGCAGGAGAATTGCTTGAACCTGGGAGGTGGAGGTTGCAGTGAGCCAAGATCGTGCCATTGCACTCCAGCCTGAGCGACAGAGTGAGACTCCATCTCAAAAAAAAAAAAAAAAAAAAAAAAGTGGCCATATTTCAAGCAAATTATGCAGTGTGAAAGAAGTTAGACTAAAAAAACGCTACAAACTGTATGATTCCATTTACATAAAATTCTAGAAAATGCAAACTACTCTATGGTGACAGAAATCAGATTGTTGGTTTCGTGGCTGGAGAGCTTCAGGGAAGTAGAGAAAAAGGAATTACCAAGGACAAGGGGCAACTTTTGGAGGTTATGGGATACATTCATTATCTTGTGATGATTTCACAGGTGTATTCGTGTCAAAACATCAAATTGTACACTTTTAACTGTGTGCCATTTATTGTACAGAAAGAATATTTTAGGGCCGGGCTCCGTGGCTCACACCTATAATCCCAGCCCTTTGGGAGGCTGAGGCAGGCAGATCACTTGAGGTTAGGAGTTCAAGACCAGGCTGGCCAACATGGTGAAACCCCATCTTTGCTAAAAATACAAAAACATTAGCTGGGCATGGTGGTGTGCACCTGTAATCCCAGCTACTCAGGAGGCTGAGGTGAGAGAGTCACTTGAACTGGAAGGCAGAGGTTGCAGTGAGCCAAGATCACCCCATTGCACTCCAGCCTGGGAGACTTAGCAAAACTTCGTCTCAAAAAAAAATGTGTTTAATATAGCTGTACCAATTCTTTGACCTAATAACTTTATTTCAAAAATTATGTACAAGGTAGTTCAACTAAATAAGGCACAGTTATATAAATTATGGTACATCCATACTTTGGGATACTATACAACCTTAAAATCTTATTTTACATTAAAATTAATCTCTTACTAATAAAATTTTAAATCCAGAGATGAAAAAAGAAGAATGGTGTAGGGTGTCTGGTGGTCTTAGCCACCACTGGGCACAGCTACAAAGTCTGTGCACCCTAACACCGGGTACAGCAAGCACACCCTGCTAGGGAGATGCAAAGGAGTGTGCTCAGAGCCTGCTGGGTAACCTTCTACTTATGGGAAACTGGAGGGGCTTAAAATAATTATTTCTTATTTATCTATTTACTTATTTATTTAGATAGAGTCTCGCTCTGTCACCCAGGCTGAAGTACAGTGGTGCAATCTTGGCTTGCTGCAACCTCTACCTCCTGGGTTCAAGTGATTCTCCTGCCTCAGCCTTCTGAGTAGATGGGACTACAGGTGCTCACCACAACAGCCGGCTAATTTTTGTATTTTTAGTAGAAACCGTGTTTCATCATGTTGGCTAGGCTGGTCTCAAACTCCTGACCTCAGGTGATCTGCCCACCTTGGCCTCCCAAAGTGCTGGGATTACAGATGTAGGCAAATCATTATTTCAAAAAATGTTAAATGATATGAGAATATGCTCATGATACATTATGTAAAAAAAGCAGAATACAGACTGGGCATGGTGTCTCACACCTGTAATCCCAGCACTTTGGGAGGCCAAGGCAGGGAGATCACGAGGTCAGGAGATCCAGATCATCCTGGCCAACATGGCCAACATAGAAACCCTGTCTCTACTTAAAAAAATACAAAAATTAGCTGGGTGTGGTGGCACGTGCCTGTAATCCCAGCTACTCAGGAGGCTGAGGCAGGAGAGTCACTTGAACCCAGGAGTTGGAGATTGCAGTGAGCAGAATACAAACAACTATATACAGTGTTAATTACTAGTATAATTTAGAGGAAAAAAAAACAGGAAGGAAATGATAACCGGGGTAGGTTTTAGGTAGTTATATCCTTCGTTACAGAGAAATTTTCTACAATATGCATTATATTATTTTATATTTATTATTGAAGTATAATTTACATATAATGCAACACACAGATATGAAGTATATAGTTTGATCAGTTTTAACAAAGGCATACACCCATTTAAACCCATATCTCTCTTTTTTTTTTTTTTTAGCAGACAGAGATTTATTAGGCAAAGAGTTTGCAGAGAGCGATTTATTAGGCAGAGAGAGAAAGAGAAGAAGGACAGACAGCTCCCACGCTGTGGTGGAGGGGATCCGGAGAAGGAGTCCCCCCATACCTCTCTTAAGATACAGAACATTTCCATCTTCCCAGAAAAATTTCCTTTGGGACTTTCTCAGTCCCTCTCCCCGGAAGAAATCATTGTTCTGATTTCTATCAACATAAATGAAATCACTACATATTTTGTTTTTTGTTTTTGTTTTTTTGGTTTTTTTTTTGGAGGCAGAATCTCGCTCTGTCAGCAGGCTGCAGTGTAGTGGCATGATCTTGGCTCACTGTAACCTCTGCCTCCCAGGTTCAAGCAATTCTCCTGTATCAGCCTCCTGAGTAGCTGAACAGGCACATGCCACCACACTCAGCTAACTTTTGTATTTATTTTTATTTATTTTTTTTTCTTTTTTTTTTCTTTTTTTTTTTTCAAATAAAGCCAGGGTTTCACCATGTTGGTCAGGCTCGTCTTGAACTCCTGACCTCAGGTGATCCGCCCGCCTTGGCCTCCAAAGTGCTTGCATTAGAGGCGTGAGCCACCATGCCCGGCCTAACTTTTGTATGTTTAATATAGACAGTGTTTTACCATGCTGGCCAGGATGGTCTTCTGATCTGCCTGCCTCGGCCTCCCAAAGTGCTGGGATTACAAGCATGAGCCACCACACCTGGCCACAAAACATTTTTTAAAGTTCAGTAAATGTCATTTTAAAAAATATAAGGCCAACTGCAAATGCCTGGGACCATACAACACCTAGCCAGACCCTAACTGATTCAGTTAAAAGATCTGAACTCTGTATGGAAAGCTTCCCTGTATCAAAGACCCAGAAAGATAATTCACCACCAAGGGCACAGGGAAAAGAGATGGATATAAAACATACACATGGAGAAAAAAGTTGCTTTAAAGAACAAGAGAGAAAGCCATGCTTCTAACCTTGCTTAGGGCTAGCAAGCTGAAAACTCTGCTTGCTGTATGCAAGGATTCCTCTTCGGAGGACACTTTCAGATGGGCTTTGTTGACACCTACACACCTACACAGCACAACTAAGCCCCCTTTCTACCACACACTGCTCCTTACCCAGAGTCTCTGGCCTCCGAGTGGAGATCCGGAGACTTTCAGCAGGGATGGGGACGAGCTGCAGCAGTGTGTGAGCCAGCTGCTTCCCAAGGTGGCCTCCTCCAATGATGCCCACCTTTAACTCTTCAGTAGTGGCTGCATTGAGTGATACAATTGACAGTTGTCTGGAATTTTGATTCTCATTTAATGATGCTCTGGAGAATGAACACACAGACACATATATAAATACATGCACACACTGTAGTTCTTCTTAACTGTCAATCTCTGACGTTTTCTGCTTTCACTTTGTCATATAAGGTGCTTGGGGACACGTGAAGTACTTCAGAAGTAAGGCATTTCAATTGTGTGTCATTTATCCAGCCTCACTAGGGAATGAAATGTTCCTCCTGAGTTAATTTTCCAGAAACAAAAGTATAACCCTTTTCATGGGACCAAAATTTTAAAATTTTAAATGAACATATTTTGTTATATATATTATGTCTGCCTGGTTAAACAGTCTGAATATGTAGTCATTTCACGGGCTCAGGACACCGTTGTGAACAGCCACTATTATACATCATACTGTAATGTCTACAACACATTGTGGGCCAGTCCCCTCATGTTTTGTTTGTTTCTGTACAGACGGCTGTCAATTTTTTTTTATAGTGGTTAAAAAGACACAGGCTGGGTATGGTGGCTCACATCTGTAATCCCAGCACTTTGGGAGGTTAAGGCAGGTAGATCACTTGAGCTCAGGAGTTTGAGACCAGCCTGGGCAACATGGTGAAACCTCATCTCTACAAAAAATACAAAAATCAGCGGGGCGTGGTGGCACACACCTGTAGTCCCAGCTACCCAGGAGGCTGAGGTGGGAGAATTGCTTGAGCCCAGGAGTTTGAGGCTGCAGTGAGCTGTGCTCGTGCCACTGCACGCTAGCCTGAGTGACAGAGCAAGACCCTGTCTCAGGAAAACACAAACACACACACACACACACACACACACACACACACACAACCTAAACTTTACCATCATAACCATTTTTAAAGTGTACAGTACAGTTGTGTTAATTATATGCACATTGTAGCTAGGCATGGTGGTTGAAGCCTGTAATCCCAGCACTTTGGGAGGCCAAGGCGGGTGGATCATTTGAGGTCAGAAGTTCAAGACTAGTCTGGCCAACATGGTGAAACCCCATCTCTACTAAAAATATAAAAATTAGCCCAGCATGGTAGTGTACATCTGTAGATTCTGCTACTTGGGAGGCTGAGGCAGGAGAATCTCTTGAGCCCAGGAGGTGAAGGTTGCAGTGAGCCGAGCTCCAGCCTGGGTAACAGAGCAAGACTCCATCTCAAAAAAAAAATTGTGTGTATATATATATGCATATAAGTTATATACATATATATATATATATGCACATTGTTGTGCAACAGATCTTTAGAACCTTTCCACCTTGCAAAACTGGAACTCTATACACTTTTTTTTTTTAAGACAAAGTCTCCCTCCAATGCCCTAGCTGGAGTGCAGTGGCACAATCTCAGCTCACTGTAACCTTCACCTCCCACATTCAAGCAATTCTCTGCCTCATGCTACTGAGTAGCTGGGATTACAGCATCCCACCACACCCCATGCCCAGCTAATTTTTGTATTTTTGGTAGAGATAAGGTTTCACCATGTTGACCAAGATGCTCTCTCAAGTGATCCACCCACCTCAGCCTCCCAAAGTGCTGTGATTACAGGCATGAGCCACCACACCCAACCTCAAACTCTATACAATTTTTCTCTCTTCCCTGGAAACTACCCTTCTACTTTCAGCCCCTGGAAACTACCATTCTACTTTCTGTTTCACAACTTTAGCTACTGCATATAAGTAGAATTATGCAGTATTATCTTTTTGCAAATGGCTAATTTCACTTAGCATAATGTCCTCAAGCTTCATCCATATGAATTTTTAGATTTTCTATTTTCATGAAAAATGCCATTGGGATTTTGATAAGGATTGTATTGAATTTGTAGACTGCTTTAGGTAGTATGGACATTTTGAAACCAACTCTTCCAATCCATAAACATGGGATATCTCTCCATTTATTTGTGTCTTCCTTCATTTTTTTTTTTAAAGGTGGGATTTCACCATGATGGCCAGGCTGGTCTTGAACTCCTGACCTCAGGTGCTCCACCCACCTCGGCCTCCCACAGTGCTGGGATTACAGGCGTGAGCCACCACACCCAGCCCCTTAATTTCTTTTGGCAATGTTTTGTAGTTTTCAGTGTACAAATCTTTCATCCCCTTATTAAGTTTATTACTAAGTATTTTATTCTATTGGAGGCTATTGTAAATGTGATTTTGGTAATTTCCTTTTCAGATTGTTCATTAGTGTACAGAAATGCAACTAATTATCGTACGTTGATTTTGTATCCTGCAACTTTGCTGAATTTGTTTACTATTTCTAACAGTTTTTTCTTAATGGAATCTTTAGGGATTTCTACATATAAGATCACATCAGCACAGGCTCAATGGGTCATGCCTCCAATCCTAGCACTTTGGGAAGCCATGGTGGGAGGATTGCTTGAAGGCAGGAGTTAGAGATCAGTCTGGGCAAAATGGCAGGACACTGTCTCTATGAAAACATTAAAAGTTAGCTGGCCATAATCGTGTGCATCAGTAGTCCTAGCTACTTGGGAAGCTGAGGCAGGAGAGTCACTTGAGCCCAGAAGTTCAAGGTTATAGTGGGCTATGCTCATGCCACTGCATTCCAGCCTGGGTGACAGAGCAAGACTTCGTCTCAAAAAATGAAAAACATGTCATCTGTGAACAGTGACCATTTTATTTCTTGCTTTCCAATGTGGATGTCTTTTATTTCTTTTTCTTGCCTAATTGCTCTGACTAGGATTTCCAATACTATGTTAAATAGCAGTGGTAAGAGTAGGCATCTTTGCCTTGTTTCTGATCTTGGAGGAAAAGCTTTTAGTTCTGTACCATTGAGTATGATGTTACCTGTGGGGACTTTCATATATAGCTTTTATTATGTTGGGGTAATTTCCTACTATTCCTAGTTTGCTGAGTGTTCTTATCATGAAAAGGTACTGAATGGCCGGGTGTGGTGGCTCCCGCATGTAATCCAAGCACTTTGGAGGCCAAGGTGGGCGGATCACCTGAGGTTGGGAGTTCAAAACCAGCCTGACCAACATGGTGAAACCCCGTCTTTAAAAAAAAAAAAAGGGTACTGAATTTTGTCAAACACTTTTTCTGCATCAGTTTAAATGATAATGTGATTTCTGTCCTTCACTTTTTTTTTTTTTGAGACAGAGTCTCACTCTGTCACCAGGCTGGAGTGCAGTAGCACAATCTCAGCTCACTGCAACCTCCAACTCTCTGGTTCAAGCGATCCTCCTGCCTCAGGTTCCCGAGTAGCTGGGATTACAGGTGTGCGCCACCATGCTCAGCTAACTTTTGTATTTTTTAGTAGAGATGGGGTTTCACCATGTTGGCCAGGACTGTCTTTATCTCCTGACCTCGTGATCCACCCGCCTTGGCCTCCCAAAGTGCTGGGATTACAGGTGTGAGCCACCGTGCCTGGCCATTTTGTTAATGTAATATATTATATTGATTGATTTTGCATGTTGAATCATTGTTGCATTCCAGAAATAAATCCCACTTGGTCATGGTGTATAATCTTTTCTCTTTTTTTCTGGGACAGGGTCTCGCTTGGTCACCCAGGCTGGAGTGTGGTGGCACAATCACAGCTCACTGCAGCCTTGACCTCCCAGGATCAAGCAATTCACCCACCTCAACCTCCCAAGTAGCTGGAAGGGGGTACAGGTGTACCCTACCATGCCTAGCTAATTTTTTAAATTTTTTGTAGAGACAGAATCTCACCATGTTGTTGCCCAGGCTGATCTCAAACTCCTGGGCTCAAGTGATTCTCCCACCTTGCCTTCCCAAAGTGCTGGAATTCAACAGGCATGAACCGTCGCACCCACCATATAAATCTTTTAATATAGGCTATTGGACTCAGTTTGGTAGAATTTTATTGAGGAATTTTGCATCCATATTCATCACAGATAGTGGTCTGTAGTTCTCTTGTATTATTTTTGTCTGGTTTTGGTATCAGGGTAATGCTGGCCTCGTAAAATGAGTTCAGAAGTGTTCCTTCATCTTCAATTTTTTTGAAAGAGTTTGAGAAGGATTGGTATTCATTCTTCTTTAAATGTTTGGTAGGGTTGGGTGTGGTGGCTCATGTCTGTAATCCCAGCACTTTGGGAGACCAATGCAGGCGGATCACCTGAGGTCACGAGTTTGAAACCACCCTGGCCAACATGGTGAAACTCCATCTCTTCAAAAAATACAAAAATTAGCCAGGCTTGGTGGCAGGCACATGTAATCCCAGATACTTGGGAGACCAAGGCGGGAGAATCACTCGAACCTGGGAGGTGGAGGTTGGAGTGAGCCACGATCATACCACTGCACTCCAGCCTGGGTGACAGAGCGAGACTCTGTCTAAAAGTAATTAAAAATAAAAAAAATAAAAATAAATGTTTGGTAGAGTTTTCCAGTCAAGTCATCAGGTCTGGGGCCTTTCTTAGGAGTTATTATTATTATTATTATTGATTCAATCTTACTAGTTATAGTTCTGTTCAGATTTTTAAAATTTCTTCATGATTCAGTCTTAGTAGGTTGTATGTTTCTAGTTTTTCTATTTCTTTGAGGTTATCCAATTTGTTGGCATATAATTTTTCATAGTATTCTCTTACTCGTAAGATCTCTTTTACTTCTATGGCATCAGTTTATTTTTGTAGAGACAGGGTGTTGCTTTGTTTCCCAGGCTGGGATTATAGGCCTGAGCCACCACACCTGCCCTGTGGCATCAGTTTTAATGTATCCTCTTTCATTTCTGATTTTTGTTATTTGATTCTTCTCTCTCCTCTACCAGTTAGTCTAGGAAAGGGCTGTTAGCTTAGTTTCGTTGACTTCTCCCCCCACATTCTTTTTATAATCTCTATTTTGTTTATTTCTATTCTAATTATGTCCTTCCTTTTGCTTACTTTGCGTTTAGTTTGTTCTTTTTCTAGTAGTTTGAAGTTAGGTTGTTGATTTGAGATTGTTTTTTTTTTTTTTTAGATGGAGTCTTGCTCCATTGCCAGGCTGGAGTGCAGTGGCATGATCTCGGCTCACTGCAACCTCCATCTCCCAGGTTCAAGGGATTCCCCTGCCCCAGCCTCCTGAGTAGCTGGGACTACAGCTGAGTATCACCATGCCCGGCTAATTTTTTGTATTTTAGTAGAGACAGGGTTTCACCATGTTGGCCAGGATGGTCTTTATCTCCCGACCTCGTGATCCGCCCACCTCGGCCTCCCAAAGTGCTGGGATTACAGGCATGAGCCACCGCGCCTGGCCAATCTTTCTTATTTTTAATGTAGGCATTTACCCCTATAAAGTTTGCTCATAGTACTGCTTTTGTTGCAACTCATAAGTTGTGGTATGTTTTCGTTTTCACTTAAGGTATTTCAAATTTTCTTTGTGATTTCTTGTTTGATCCATTGGTTGTTGAAGAGTTGTGTTAACTTTCACATATCTGTGAATTTTCCAGTTTTTCTTCTGCTATTTCTAGTATCATTCTATTATGGTCAAAAAAAAAAAAAAAAAAAGACAGTTGGTATGATTTGAATCTTCTTAAATTTGTTAGGACTTGCTTTGTGACCTAACATGATCTATCCTGGAAAATGTTCCATGTGCACTTGAAAAGAATGTGTATTCTACTTCTGTTGAGTGGAGTGTTATGCATTCGTCTATTAGGTTCTAATTGGTGTACTGTGTTGTTCAAGTCTTCTGTTTCCTTACTAATCTTTTGTCTGGTTGTTCTATCCATTATTGAAAGTTGGGTATTAAAATTTCCTATTATTATTATATACCTTCAATTCTGTCAATACTTGCCTCATATATGTGGATGTCCTGATGTTAGGTACATATATAATTGTATCTTCCTGGTGAATTGGTCTTTTTATCATCATGTCATTCTTTGTCTCTCATGACAGTTTTTGACTTAAAGTCTATTTTGTCAAGTATGACCATTCCTGTTCTTTTTTGGTCACCATTTGTGTGGAATTATCTTTCTCTAAGCTCTCACTTTCAGCCTGTGTGTATCCTACCTAACATCTAAAGTGAATCTCTTGAAGACAAGCTACAGGTTGGATCTTGTTTTTGGTTTTCTTTTTCTTTTTTTTTTTTTTTTTTGAGACAGAGTTTTGCTTTGTCGCCAGGTGCCAGGCTGGAGTGCAGTGGCGCGATCTCAGCTCACTGCAACCTCTGTTTCCCAGGTTAAAGCAATTCTCCTGCCTCAGCCTCCCAAGTAGCTGGGACTACAGGTGCATGCCACCACGCCCAGCTAATTTTTGTATTTTTAGTAGAGATGGGGTTTTACCATGTTGGCCAGGCTGGTCTCGAACTCCTGACCTCAGGTGATCCACCTGCCTCGTCCTCCCAAAGTGCTGGGATTACAGGTGTGAGCCACCGTGCCTGGCGTTTTTGGTTCTTTTTAATCCATTCAGCCACTCAGTATCTTTTGATTGATGGGTTTAATCCATTTACATTTAAAATAATAACTGATAGGGAAGGACTCATCACTGCCATTTTGTTTTTTTCTCTGTCTTGAAGTTTTGTTCCTCCTCTCTTGCTGCCTTCTTTTGTGTTTCATTGATTTTTTTTGTAATGACATTATTTTCTTTATCTTTTGTTGGTTATTTGTAGTTACCATAGGAAATTGCATAAAAATCATAAAAATAGTTGTAACAACCCATTTTAAGATGATAACGTCAATCATATACAAAAACTCAAACTTCATCTTCCCCTACCCCTGCTTTTTGTTATTTATCTTGTGAATTATATCTTTGGATAGTTTGTATCCATTAGCATGGTTTTATAATAATAGTGGGGTTTTTTTAGTAATTCTATTTTTGAGACAGGGTCTCACTTTGCGGCCCAGACTGGAATGTGGTAGCATGAACGCAGTTCACTGCAGCTTTGTTCTCCCGGGCTCAGGTGATCCTCCCGCCTCAGCCTCCCAGGTGGCTGGGACTATAGGCACATACCACCGCACCTGGCTAACTTTTTTTATTTCTAGTAGAGACAGGCTTTTACCATGTTGTCAGGTTGGTCTTGAACTTCTGGAGTCAGGCAATCCACCTGCCTCAGCCTCCCAAAGTGCTGGATTTCAGGCGTGAGCCACCGTGCCATGCCTATTTTTATTTATTTATTTATATTTATACTTATTGATATTTTATTTTATACATTTTATTATTTCTATATTACTTACATTTTTATATACAGTTTATTTATGAGATAGGGTCTCGCTCTGTCAGGTTGGAGTGCAGTGGCGTGATCATGGATCACTGCAGCCTCAACTTTCTACACTCAAGCAATCCTCCCACCTCAGAATACCAAGTACCTTGTGTGCCACTATGCCCAGCTATTTGTGTGCCACTATGCCCAGCTAATTTTTTTTTTTTTGAGAGTCTCACTCTGTCACCCAGGCTGGAGTAAAATGGCGCGATCTCGGCTCACTGCAACCTTCACCTCTCAGGTCCAAGCAATTCTCCCGCCTCAGCCTCCCAAGTAGCTGGACTACGGGCACTGTTACTGCGCCCAGCTAATTTTTGTATTTTTTTGTTTTAGTAGAGATGGGGTTTCGCCATATTGGCCAGGCTGGTCTCAAAATCCTGAACTCAGGTGATCCACGTCAGCCTCCCAAAGTGCTAGGATTACAGGCATGAGCCTCTGTGACAGGCCAATTTTTTTCTTTTTTTTTTTTTTGAGATGGAGTTTCGCTCTTGTTGCCCAGGCTGGAATGCAATGGCTTGATCTTGGCTCACCACAACCTCCGCCTCCTGGGTTCAAGCAATTCTCCTGCCTCAGCCTCCCAAGTAGCTGGGATTACAGGCATGTGCCACCATGCGTGGCTAATTTTGTATTTTTAGTAGCAATGGGGTTTCTCCATGTTGGTCAGGTTGGTCTCAAACTTCCAACCCCAGGTGATCCACACACCTCTGCCTCCCAAACTGCTGGGATCACAGGTTTGAGCCACCATGCCTGGCCATTTTTTTTTGAGAGAAAAAAAGATGTTGCCCAGGCTGGTCTCAAACAGCTAAGCCCCAGCTATTCTCCTGCCTTGGCCTCCCCAAGTGCTGGGATTACAGGTGTGAGCCATCACACTTGACCAGCTTTTATCTTTAAATCCTATACTGCAATGAAAAATGATGTATGGGCTGGGCACAGTGGCTCATGGCTGTAATCCCAGCACTTTTGGAGGCCCAGGCGGGCAGATCACCCGAAGTCAGGAATTCAAGACCAGCCTGACCAACACGGAGAAACTCTGCCTCTAATAAAAATACAAAATTAGCTAGGCATGGTGGTACATGCCTGTAATCCCAGCTACTCAGGAGGCTGAGGCAGAAGAATCGCTTAAACCTGGAAGAAGAAGGTTGCAGTGAGCTGAGATAGCACCATTGCTCTCCAGCCTGGGCAAGGAGAGTGAAACTCCGTCTTAAAAAAAAAAAAAAGATTTGTGTACCACTCGTTACAGTATTATGTATATGCCTATATATCCACCTTTGCCAGAAAGCTTTATATTTTTGTATACATTTGTGTTGTTGACTAGCATGTTTTCATTTCAACTTAAGGATTCCCTTCAGCATTAGTTGTAAGGCAGGTCCAGGAGTGATGAGGTTTTTTGTTGTTGTTTATCTAGTAAGGTCTTTCTTTCTCCCCACCCCTGCTTTTTTTTTTTTTTTAGAGATAGAGTTTTCCTATCGTCACCCAGGCTGGAGTGCAGTGGTGATGCAATCTCAGCTCACTGCAAGCTCTGCCTCCCTGGGTTCAAGTGATTCTCCTGCCTCAGCCTTCCAAGTAGCTGGGATTATAGATGCCCAACACCATGCCCAGCTAATTTTTGCATTTTATTTTTTATTTTTTTTTAAGACAAGGTTTCACCATATTGGTCAGGCTGGTCTCAAACTCTGAACCTCAGGTGATCTGCCCGCCTCAGCCTCCCAAAGTGCTGGGAATACAGGCGTGAGCCACCGTGCCCGGCCCTAATTTTTGCATTTTAAGCAGAGCTGAGGTTTCACCATGTTGGCCAGGCTGGTCTCAAATTGCTTGGGCCTCTCAATTTTTGAAGTACAGGTTTGCCAGAGATAGTATTCTTGGTTGACAGGTTTCTTTTTTTTCCCTTTCAGCATTTTGAATATATCAAGCACTCCCTTCTGGCCTGTGATGTTTCTGCTGAGAAGCCACTGATAGTCTTCTGGGAATGCCCTTGTGTGTGATAAGTTCCTTTTTCTTTGCAGCATTTGGTATTCTTTGTCTGACTTTTGATGGTTTGATTATAGTGTGTCTCTGTGTCGTCCTCTTTCGGTCATCCAAATTGGAGTCCTTTGAGCTTCTTGAATTTGGATGTCCATTTCCTTCCTCAGATCTGGGATGTTTTTGGCCATTATTTCTTCAGGTAAGCTCTTCACACCTTGATCTGCCTCTCTTCTCCTTCTGAGATTCCCATAAGGCATATATTGACCCACTTGATAGCATCCCATAAGTCCTCTAGATGTTCTTCACTTTTCTTTTTGCTCTTCTGATTTGATAATTTTAAATAACTTGTCTTCAAGTTTACTGATTCTTCTGTGTGATCAAGGCTAATGCTGAACCACTCTAGTGAATTATTTCAATTAAATTACTGTGCTCTCCAGCTCCAAAATTTGGTTCTGTTTTAGTTTATCTTTATATTATTTTGTTCATGTATTATTTTCCTGATATCACCACTTTTTTTTTTTTTTCACAGAGACAGGGTCTCGCTGTGTTACCCAACCTGGTCTCAAACTCCTGGGCTCAAATAATCCTCCCACCTCAGCATCCCAAATTGCTGGGATTATAAGCATGAACCACTGTGCCTGACCTAGTTGTTTTTCTGTGTCTTGTAGCTCATTCAGCCTCTTTAAGATTACTACTTTGGGAGAATAAAATACCTAGGAATACAACTAACAAAGAATGTGAAGGACCTGTTCTCCAAGTTTTTGACGTGCTCCTTTGCTAGATACTCCCTCCTTCTCATGCTCTTAATTAATGGTTCAAGGTATCCATTAATTCAGCATATGTTTACTGAGCACCTACTACGTATCATGTATTTTGCTGGATACTGTTGACCATGTAGAGAAAAAGATATGCACTATCCCTTTTTTATGGAAATTAGACTCTCGAAGACTCTAAATATCTCCTAAATGATTTTCCATGGCTTTAGTTACTTCCTGTGAATTGGTAACCCTTAGATTAATATATCACTTTGCAGCATGTACCACTGAGAGCTAGACCCACATTTTACCTTCTCAGAAGATCTTATAGTTCAATAGTCTCAAAATTAACATATTTTAAATATCGATGCCAATAATCCCTCTAGTTAATGGGATCATAAACAAAGACACCTGTCCTCTAAACCCTATGCTCATGGACATCTCCACAAATTGATGGCTGTCAATTCCACATTCTAAATAACATTCCAAATACCTCTTCCTTTTAATTCCTATTGCAAGTGTTTACTTCCAAGCCCTTATAATATGCATTTTTGCAGTTGCTTTTTAACTGACCTCCCGTCTCTGGATTCAATGCCTCCTGATGACTCCGTATTACCATCACAATAAAGTCTAAACTGTAAAAAGGATCTTAAAATACGAAACCAACATATTTCATCTATTAAAAAGGGAAAACACCCAGGTAAACTAAAATATAAACAAATCACTACCATATAGAGTGTAGAAAAATTACAACCTGTGAGAAAATTTTATGACACACAAAATGGGCAAAAGATTAGTGTTCAAAAAACACAAAGAACTACATATGCACGAGGAAAAAAGTGACCCCATAAAAAATGATAAAAATAATTAAAAATTTCAGAGAAGACCACAAATGACCAATCACATGAAAAGATGTTCAATCTTGTTTATAATCAGAGAAGCACAAAAACAGAGAGATTTCATTCCACACTCATAACCATATTAGCCAAAAATCATGGCTACTTTATACCAAGTATCATTTGCATAAGAAACAACATAAATCCTCACTGCTGCTGATAGGAGAGTAAATTGGTTTAATCACTTAGGAAAATGCTCTCTAGCAAAACTGAACAACTGCATAACCTATCCCATCTAGCTAAGTCATGGTGAATTAGAGTTGTTTTCAGCTTTTCCTGGAGACAAAAGGGACTTTAGAACATGGCCATATACCCCAATGGGCAGAATATGTATCTTTAGTTTATTTTTGGAAGCCAGCACCCTCCTTACTCAAAAATATTTCTCAAAGGAACATTAGAAGGTTATTATACACTCCATAATTAGTTATACACCCTAAGCTCTTTCACATAAATAAGAAGGTATTGCATAAAAGCACTGCTTATACAAATCGAAACAACCATCATTCCCATCAACTGTGATATTATAAAACTGAGGAAATTATGAAAGTTATAAATTATCTTTACAAGAGAATTCTGCTCTTAATATATCCATGCGAAGAAATGTCAAAAAACATACTATTTATCAATTAAATCAAGTCATACATAAGTCAGGCACAGACTCATGATCTCACTTGTGTGTGGACACTTGAAAAGTCCAACTCATCAAAGTAGAGAGTAGAATGGCAGTTACCAGAGGCTTGGGGATGGGTAAAGGGAAGGTACAGGGAGCTGCTCATCAAAGGGTGTAAAGTTTCAGACAGAAAAAATAGGTTTTGATATCTATTGCATAGCAGAGTGACTATAAACAATAATGTATAATTAAAAGTAACTAAGAGAGCAAATTTCAAATTTCTCACCATAAAAAAATGATAGGTAACTGAGGTGATAATACGTAAATCAGCTTGATTTATTCCATGTTGTATACATACTGTACCCCATAAATGTTTACAATTACAATTTGTCAATCAAAAATAATAAAGCAAGTTACCCAAGACTACAC
Source organism: Cacajao melanocephalus (assembly GCA_963573385.1). Taxonomy (NCBI): domain Eukaryota; kingdom Metazoa; phylum Chordata; class Mammalia; order Primates; family Pitheciidae; genus Cacajao; species Cacajao melanocephalus. The sequence goes on along the minus strand of CAUYLG010056778.1, from coordinate 12,699 downwards.
ATAAAATGATTCCATTTATAGAAGTTCAAGAACATGCAAAAGCAACACTGTAGTTTAGGGGTACAAACTGGAAAGATAGAAATTATAGAGAAAAATGAGGAAATGATGAACACATTCTAGTTAATGCTGGAAGAGGCGGAGAGAGATGTAATCAGGAAAAGCAAATTAAGAATTTCTAGGGTATGGCAATGTTCATTCCATAATGATTTAAACCAGGGTGTCCAATCTTTTGGCTTCCTGGGCCACGTGGAAGTAGAAGAATTGTCTTAGGCCACACATAAATCACACTAACACTAACGATAGCTGATGAGCTAAAAAAAAAAAATCACAAAAAAATTTCATAATGTTTTAACTAAGTTTATGAATTTGTGTTGGGCCACATGCAGACCGCAGGCCACAGGTTAGACAAGCTCGATTTGAACTGTATGCATATGATTCCATTTCATTTTATACAATCGCTGTATTTTTAATGGAAAAATAGATTACCAGCCTCTGTTCTCTACATATCCTTTCACCCTAAGATCCACAGATATGACCTGCTTTCCAGTAGCACAACACACACACACACACACACACACACACACACACACACACCCTCCCGCCCATAGTTTAATCGCAGTATATGATTTGTCACTGTCCAAAAACCAATACATTTGCTTTCAATCTGCTCGGATTTTCCGTTTGTTACTTCACTTCTTAGGATGCCCCATTATTTCCATTTGTTCACTGTTGGGAAGATTTAGTTTAAATGCATTATCTCTGTAAAACTTTTTCCAGTCCCTGCAGGCAGAATGAATCATTTCCTCTTTTGACTTCCTATTGTATTCTGTTTAGTTCTCTTCTTACTGCTTTCCTTAAATCACATTCCAGTTATTTATCTCATTTGTTCCCTTGTCCCCGTCCTCACACCGTGAGTACAGAGATATCAAATCTTGTTTATCTCTATTTTTTAAATTCCTACTTCAACTCTAGCATGTATTAAGAGCTTAGCAAATTATTTAATGCTGAAGACAACAAATGAAGATTATTGCAAAATTTGAAGCATGATATTATCAAGCTATTTGTTGCACTTGAATCAAAAATCACCATTTACAGAGGAAAACTTATAAAATTCAGAAGCAGTCTACCTCAGACAATAAAAAGTTAAAAAGTATACAAAAATCAAACAATGGCAGAGACCAGAGTTCTCTGACCAAAAAAAAAAAAAAAAATAAGGGAGGTTAAAGATACATGATCATAATCTTACAAGACAGAAAACTTGAAAAGGTCAGAGATTTGGTACATCCAAGTAGACAATTATATAACTCTTTAAATGATGGCTCAAAACACACTCTTAAAGATAAGAAACTCTAGAATATTTTTTACAAAGACTGGACCTTGAATATTTGAGTGTTAGAGATAGCCACCCCCGCCAAAAAAAAATTGTAAGATAATGTGTTCCTAACACAGATAGCAATGTTAAGATCTAATGTTTACAAAGGACCTGAATCCTCATCAGCAACAGAAACCATAATTTGCCCAAGATGAAAAAAGCAAGTTTTTGCAAATCTTAAGAAAAGGCATTCTAGTGGGAATCCTATCCACCTTCAGGGGCCCAGTTAACATCTAATTCATCAGAAAAGGTCAGTCAATTTCATTACGTAGAAAATTGAGTAACTTTCTCTACAACACAACTTAAAAGTAGGAAACTGACTTTGTGAGTTGCTTCCACATTGGGATAGTTCTCCAGCTCCTCATAAACTGCAACCTGATTTTTAAATATTAAAGACTTTGCTTCAAGTGACTTAGCAATCTATGTTCAAAACCTGATGATTTGCTATAGCAGAGGATGTTCATTTTAACGCACAATATAAAAACAATTAGAAACCAGAAATGTTTCAAATCTTTTCGTAATAACAACACTTTTATTGTGGTAGAACATATTTGATGTATTTTGTTATAACTTCAACTTTTATTTTGGATTCAGGGAGTACATGTGCAAGACACTGAGGTTTGGGGTATGAATAATCTCATCACCCAGGTAGTGAGCATAGTACCCAACACATCATTTTTTAGCCCATGCTCTCCTCCTTCCTGCTGCTGTCCAGTAGTCCCTGCGGTCTATTGTTTCTATCTTTATATCCATTATCCAATGTTTAGGTTTTACTTATCAGTGAGAACAATGCAGTACTTTTCTGTTCCTGCATTAATTTACTTGGTATAATGCCCTCCAGCTGTATCCATATGACTGCAAAGAACATTAATTCATTCTTTATGATTGCATACTATTCCACAGTGTACCATATTTTCTTTGTCCAACAATGACTGGCACCTAGGTTGATTCCTTATCTTTGCTATTGTGAATAGTGCTGCAATGAAGGTAAGAGTGCATGTCTTCTTTGTAGAATCATTTGTTTTCCTTTTGGTATATACCCAGTAGTTGAATTGCTAGATCAAATGGTAGTTTCAAGTTCTTTCCAAAATTTCCAAACTGCTTTCCACAGTGGCTGAACTAATTTGCATTCTTACCAAGAGTGGATAAACCTTCCCTTTTCTCCACAGCTTCACCAACATCTGTTATTTTTTGACTTTTTAATAGCAGCCACTCTGATTGGTATGAGATGGTATCTCACTGTGATTTTAATTTGCATTTCTCGGATGGTTAGTGATGATGGGCATTTTTTCATGTTTTTTGGCAACTGCATGTCTTCTTTTGAGAAGCGTTGGTTCATGTCCTTTGCCCAATTTCTAATGGGGCTATTTGTTTTTGCTAGTTGATTTACCTTCCTTATAGAGTCTACATAACAAACCTTTGTTGGATGCATAGTTTGCTAATATTTAGCTCCCATTCTGTAGGCTGCCCGTTTGCTCCGTTAATAGTTTCTCTGACCATACACAAGCTCTTTAGTTTAGTCAGGTTCCATTTGTCAATTTTAATTGCTTTTGAGAAGTTAGTCACAAATTCTTTGCCTAAGACTGATGTTGAAAAAGGTATTTCCTAGGTTTTAGATTTTTATAGTTTGACATCTTACATTTAAATCTTTAATCCACCTTGAGTTAATTTTTATATACAGTGAAAGGTAGGCATCCAGTTTTATCCTTCTACATATGGCTAGCCAGTTATCCCAGAACTATTTATTGAATAGGGGGTCCTTTCCTTATGGTTTAATGTTTGTTGATTTTGTCAAAGATCAGATGGTCTTAAGTATGCAGCTTTATTTCCAGGCTCTGTATTCTGTTCCACTGGTCTGTGTGTCAGTTTTTGGTACCAATATTGTCCTGATTTTTATTGTAGCCTTTTAATAAAGTTTGAAGTCAGGTAATTTCACGCCTCCAGCTTTGTCCTTTTTGTTTAGGATTTCTTTGACATTCAGGCTTTTATGGTTTCATGTAATTAAAAAAATTTTTTTTTCTAATTCTGTGAAAAAATGGCATTGGTAATTTGAGTGAGAGAGCACTGAATCTGTAGCTTGCTTTGGGCACTATGGCCATTTTAACTACATTGATTCTTCTAATCCATGAGCATGAAATGTTTTTCCATTTGTTTGTGTCATCTATAAACTCTTTCAGCAGTGTTCTGTAGTTCCTCATGTAAAGATATATTTCACCTCCTTGGTTAGAGATTGTATTCCTATGTATTTTATATTAATATTTTTGTGGCTATGGTAAATAGGATTACATTACTGATTTGGTCCTCACCTTGAATTCTACTGGTGTATAGGAAAGCTACTCATTTTTATATAGCAATTTTGTAACCTGGAACTTTACTGAAGTTGCTTATTAGTTCTAGAAGCCTTTTGGTGGAGTCTCTTGGGATTTCCAGGTATAAAGTCATATTGTCAACAAAGATACTTTGACTTCTTCTTTTCCTATTTATATGCTTTTTTTTCTTTTGCTTAATTGCTCTTGTTAAGACTTCCAGTATTATGTTGAATGAGAATGATGAGTGGGCATCCTTATCTTCCTGTTCTTAAAGGGAAGGCTTCCAGCTTTTGTTCATTCAGTATGACGTTGGCTGTGGGTTTGTCATAGATGGCTCTCATTATATCGAGATATGATACTTTGATGCCCACTTTGTTGAGGGTTTTTATCATGAAGGATGTTGGATTTTATCAAAAGCTTTTTCTACGTCTACTGAGATGATCATACAGGTTTTGTTTTTAATTCTGTTTCTAACGGCAACATTTTAAAGCACTCTCTTTCCGTGGGAAAAAGTACTAATTTGATATATGTATGTTTAAAAGCAATGGTTTTGATGAATTCATATTAATTTAACATAACCTACCAATTATAAAATATAAGACAGATTAATGTCTTTTATTCCACTTCTTTTGCCAACGTACTCTTCCTTAGCATGGGCAATATGTTTCAGTATACCGAATAGTAGGAAAAAAAGAAACCATAAATAAGAGTATATTGTTCTTCGCTGACTTACTCAATGCATTTTTCCAGTTGCATCCTTTTTGCTGGTAGAAATTTGCAATGGATCAAACTCAGGAAAAGGCTCTTGTTCATAATATAAACTGTACATTTGGGGAGGCATATGGTTATCAAGAAAAGCCTCATAAAATGAGGTTTTGCTGTTCTTTGGGATTTGGGTCAGTATACATTTGAGAAAACATCTATGGTGGCTAGTATTTTATATCTTTTCAGTGGAAGTTAACAGCAGCCAGAGGGAACTAGCTGTGTTTTGTTTTTGGGGAGGGATAACATGGGGAGAAATGCCAGATATAGGTGATGGCAAGGAAGGCAGCAAACCACACTGCCATGTATGTGCCTATGCAACAATCTTGCGTGTTCTTCACATGTACCCTAAAACCTAAAATGCAATAAAATATATATTAAATAATAATAATAATAAGAAGAAGAAGAAGACATGAAAACAGGTACACCAAAGCTCAGGGACCATGTCTATGCAGCTGATAAAAGACTAATTTAAAAATTTTTCAACACCTCATTGACAGGGCTATCAAGGAATTTACCTAGGGAGGTTTTCTCTTTTTCTGTTTTGTTTTGTTTTGTTTTTAATTTTACATTCTGAGACTCGGAGAGCAATTCAGTTTGATACACTGAATTTTAGCTATATTTTTAATTTCCAACATTCTCATAAAAATGCTCAAAACAACTATGGCAATGAGCAATTGTTGTAACTACCCATGTAATCAAATTCTCCCGAAGATACACTAGGATGACTCTTCAAGACCAGCTATATAAAACATCCTGCCTTACACAGTCAGGTTCTGACACTCCATCCAAATGAGAGATTTGCTTCTACACAGATCATTTAGGACTGTAATTTTAAAAACCGGTTATGGCTACAAATAGCACATCAAGTCCCAACATGCCACAGACACATTAAAAGGACAATCTAGAGGCTGAGTAGACAACAAACTCTTACCCAGTATTATATAACATCCCATAGAGTTTTGGGCAACTTACAGTTGATTGATAAATAGTGAATATATTTGCCTATAATTGAACTTAGGATAAAAATACTTGTAAAATATAAAAATGCTGAAAATTGTCATGGCATGTCTTCACTCTAATTGGTATGTTAAGTGTTAGATTTGCTTTATAGAAAATTTGTCCTGGTTTATTCTTGGGATAACGGTTGAAGGGTAGACAAGTCTACGATCTGGTTTTCATCAAACATTGCTATTTTCTCCTCTGGTAAAAAAGAAATGTAACATAAATTCAAAATCATGTTTACTATACTGAGTCAACCCAATTGGTATGTAGAATATTCCAGGAATCTTTTTATATCAGCTTTGATGTAAAGTGCTAATAGGATTTTATAATACCTGATAAAATAAAAATTACTCTCATTAAGAAAATGTCAACTTGTTGTATAAGAAATGTGGAATAAGTTTTTCTTTTCTACTTCTGTTATATGGTGGATCTATAACAGAGGTTGGGGGAACAAAGTTTCATTGGACTTATTTGAGCAATTTGGTATAATTCTGCTGTAAATGTCCACAAATCTCAAATATTCAAATGTATTTTCATATTAGTTAGAAGTCTCAGTTGGCTGATTTCCACTTTCTCTATCCCTCTCACTAAGTATAACTAAAATCTCTGCATGTTGTATATGTAACAAACATGAGAAGATACTGAAAAATGCAAAGATGATCGTCAACCAGCCAGGCACTTTGGGTCCCAAGCAATGACACAGTGGCAGGTTTCCTGCGTTTTCTTTTGTTTTCTTATTTCCCATATTTAGAGCTGGAAAAGTCAGCAACCCTAAAATACCACTGGGCACAGACAGAAAAAGAAGGCCCCAATATACACCTGCTCTCTCCTGCCAACATCAGGAAAGGAAAAGCTTAACAAGACAATGTTTAAATAATAACTGCATTACTCCGGTTGAACGTCTGAGAAAAAGTTGCAACCCTATCCCCACCACATACTAGCAAGATTTCCACCCCACCCAGTGGTAGTGAGGTACCCTCACCCTTTCTCAACCCAGTAGTGACAAGGGAGGCCTGGTAGAGAATCAAGACTTTCACCATTGCCCAGTGCCAATGAGATTAGTCCCTCCCAATCTCTCTCCACTCCCACCCCAAGGCACTCCTGCCCCACCCAGCCAGGGTGTTATCAGCTGAGGCCTAGTGAGTAGACTGTTCAGTAGTAATGAAGAAACCTTCCTCCCATCACACCTCCTAGCTCCTCATGCCAATGGAAGCTCAGTGAGGAATCCAGACCTCTCCTACAACCTGTCAGTAACAAGTTCATGACTAACCACTTCCCCTGCTGGAGCAGTGTCCAAGGAAGTCAAGTAAAATGGAATATTTAAGATTTACAGGTTCATACTGTAATATCCCAAATGTTCAAATCTTAAAAATTACTTACATTAAGAAGTGGGAAAATCACACCTAATATGAACAAAAAGGTAATCAACAGATGTCAACACTGAGATGACATGTTAGAATTATCTGACAAAAATTTTAAGGCAACCATGCTTTAAAGAAAAAATACCAACATACTTGAAATATATTTTTAAAAAAATCTCAGTGAAGATATAAAGAATATAAAGAAGAACCAAATGGAAAATTTTGATAACTGAAAGAAACAACTCAAATTTTAAAACTCATTGAAAAGACTTGACAGGAGGGAGAGGACAGAAGAAATAATTAGTGAGCTTGCAGGACAATTGAAATTATCCAGTCTGAACACCAGTGAGAAAATGAACAGCAAAACAAATGAAAGAGGCTCAGGAACCTGTGAGACTTGAAAATTTCTAACATTTATTTTACCACAATTGCAGAACCAGAGGAGCAAGAGAGTGGGACTGGTGGAAAAAATTCAAAGAAATCATGTCTTAAAAACTTCCCAAGTTAAAATTCTATAAACATTTTTCCTCTTATATGACAAATAACCTATTTGACTAGATTAATTAAATTTTATTTCTTTCTACTGGAGTTAATTTTAGCTTGTTCAGCCAGAATATTTTTATGATTTTACTCATGCCTAACAACAATTCAAGGTGAGGCATACTTATGAATAAGTGAAAGTAAGAAAACATGTCTATTACGTATCAATGTTTTGTTTTGTTGAGACAGAGTCAAACTCTGTCACCCAGGCTGAAGTGCAGTGGTGCAATTTCAGCTCACTACAACCTCCACCTCCCGGGCTCAAGTGATTTGTATGCCTCAGCCTCCCGAGTAGCTGGGATTACAGGTGTGCATCACCACATCTGGCTATTTTTTATTTTTAGTAGAGATGGGGTTTCACCATGTTGGCCAGGCTGGTCTCAAATTCACGACCTCAAGTAATCTGCCCCCCTCACCCTCCCACGGTGCTAGGATTACAGGTGTGAGCCACCATGCCCATCATCAATAATGTATTAATAGAAGTTTAAATGGATTTGGAGGCACAAGGGAAAAAACAAAATAAAAAGACAGAGGGATGACCTAGAAATAGTACAATCTGATACATATCTAAGAAAAACGAGTTGAAAATTTAGAATTGTAATAAATAACTATTATACTGTTACTTCTATAATATCATAGAAGTAATAGAAATTTTTACGTATTTTTCACTTTTTTGGTCATCTGGTTGGATGTTATAGTAACTCAATGAAAGAGCTTGTTAAGAGGAAATTTAATAACAAACCACAAACAATAAAATGCTCAATAAAAAGAATTTATTGATCTTTTTATATTTACCAGGTACTGTTTTAAGCACTTCAGCTGTATTAGTTCATTGAGTCTTTACAACAACCTATCGCATGCTATTATTACTCCATTTTACAGATGAATAAAATGAGGCAGAGGACAGTTAAAAAACTCACCCATGATCACAAAGCTAGTAAATGGCAAAGCTAGTAATCCAGGAATTCTGAATCTAATAAGTTATATGGTGTCTTGAAAATCAAAGAACATGGGACATTGCCTTAGTCTACTTTACACTGCTATAACAGAATACCACAGATCAAGTGATTTAAAAAGAAATGTATTTCTCACAGTTCTGGAGGCTGGAAGTCCAACATCAAGGTACCAGCATCCGATGAGGGACTTCTAGATGCCTCATCCCATGGCAGGATGTGGAAGGGCAGGACAAGAGTGACTGTGTGTGTGTGTGTGTGTGTGTATGTGTGTGTGTGTGTGAGAGAGAGAGAGAGAAAGAGAGTGAAAGCTGAATTCAGTTTTATAACAAGCCCATTCTTGCTCTAACAATCTCCTGCAATAACATTAATCCATGCACCAGAGCAGATCCCTCATGACCTAATCAATTCTTTAAATTCTTTTAAAATTCTCACTTCTTAACATTAGCATTGGAGATGAAGTTTCTAAAACATAAACTTTGAGAGATACATTCAAACCATAGCAAATATTGAAGGCCATTTAAAAAAAAATCACTACTAAAGTCACATAAAAAGAATTTTTAAAAATATATTAGCTTAAATAAGTAACATATTAAGTTAGCATGTGTTTATAACCACTTAATTGAGAAATAAATTAGCAGAACTGATAACCTAGAAATACCACCTTTGAAATGAAAAAGCATCAAGGAGGTAAATAAAGGTTTTCTTATTTTTCCCTTAGAACATTACTTATGAGTGTTGATACATTAATATCCATCACTTCAGGCCAAATGAGCCAGGAATATAGATTATTGCAAAGACAGTAATGCTAAATGTAGCAGCTCTCAGAATAACTGATGAGGGAAATTGATAGAGGAGCTATTTTTATAAAAAGCATTATTAATAATTATAGGCTTCATCTTACATGACATTTGCATCATTCTGTTACATGAAGAAAGTACTGCTTGTGGAGAAGATAGACTGCTACCTATAATTTATTATGCTAAAGATACCCTTGACACATTATGACAGAATAACAATTTTCAAGACAACTGTCTTATCCGACCCCAGGAGAGTTCAGAACGTCTGTATGTTGATAATCCTCCACATAAAATTTTTCCCTTTTAGTTCATATTAAAATTTGTATGACTAACAGAAATTCAGTGTTTTACTTCTCTCACATATCTTTCCTTTACTAGGACCCATTTTTGAAAAAAGAAAAAAATCATCACCATGACTATGATGCCAAGATGAATTGCAACACGTCAACCAGTAAGTAAAATAAGAATTGGAAATTATCCCCAGGAGCTCTCAAATCTCAATGTCAAAGAGTTCTTGATTTTCTGGGTACATCCGATATTATGTGTACCAGAAACACTGAGCTAGAGGAGTATTTTCCAAGAGTGGTAAGGCAAGAATAAGGATAAATGTTCAGAAAAGAAAAGGACTCTAAAAAACTATACCGAATTATAAGAGAAGATACTGAATAATTTTTTGTCCCATATCATGATTAGGTTATTGACATATCTTATGATTACACAGATCATTGTTTTCTCCATGCACAATCTGAAAAATAAAATAATGATGGTAATGTCCACTTATCACCAGTAAAAAATCAGGGCAGGTCATCTGTTCGTTCCACAAAAATTTATCGAGCACTTATCTATGTGCTAAGCAGTTCATGGCCAGGAGAATAAAGACAAGGGATTTTTCAAAAAGAAAAAAAAAACTTTTATTAAAAAGAATCTCTGTGCAGAAAAATATAGGGCCGGGCACAGTGGCCCACACCTGTAATCCCAACACTTTGGGAGACTGAGTCAGGCAGATCACTTGAGCTCAGGAGTTTGAGACCTGGGTAACATGGTGAAACCACATCTCTACAAAAAAATTTAAAAAGTAGCCGGGCATGGTGACATGCACCTATAGTCCCAGCTACTCAGAAGGCTGGGGTAAAAGGATGGCTTGAGCCAGGAAGGATGAGGTTGCTGTGAGCCATGATCATGCCACTGCATTCCAGCCTGGGTGACATAGCCAGACCCTGTCACAATGTCACAAAAAAGTGTGTGTGTGTGTGTGTGTGTGTGTGTGTACAAGCACCATGGGAATACAAATAAAAGAGTAACACATCCTGCTGAGTTGAAAATTCAGAGAAAATTAAAATGTAATTACATTTGGTATGTCTTATGGAAGTCTGCTAATTATACAAATTATGGAGGGGAAGAGTTTTTCTGACAATATAACATAAGGAAGGGCATATAGGTGTTCACATCCTTGCAGTATTTTTAGAATCACAAATGATAATCCAGTGTGACCAAAGCATAGGGAGCAACAAAGTTAGACGAAAAGGTCAGCAATAACAGCAGCAATATAGGTTGTAGGCAATTATGCAATGAAAGGATCAGCTGAGCAATTTAAACTTGACTCTTTCTGCAGTTGTTGGAAGTGTCACTTATGACAGTATAAAGGAAGAGACTTAAAACTAGAGCTTATGGGTCAAATCGGGGCCACCATCTGCTCTTTTACAACCTGTGAGTTAAGAATGATTCATATACTTTTAAAGGAGCTTAAAAATGAAAACTAGAATAATAGTTCATGTCACATGAAACACACAAAATTCAAATTTCAATGTCCATAATTAAAGTTTTACTGAAGCACAAGCATATCCATTTGTTTATATATTGTATATGCTGCTTAAGAGTTACAATGGCAAATGTTAGTAGTTATAACAGAGACTGTATGGCCACAGAGCCTAAATTATTTGCCATCCGTCCCTTTATAAAAGATAATTGGAGCCAGAGAGGATACTGAAACCATGGAGATCTATTTAATAAAACTATTGCAATGGTTCAGGTTGTTAGCATTATTCCAGAACAAGTGACATGGTGGATACACAGGAAACGCTTATTTCAGAGACTTCTAAGCAGCCCAATCATCAAAACTTAAATGAATCAATGGGAGGAAGCAATTTATTTCCTGTGATTTCTAAGAAAAGCCAATTTCTTATTTGTTCTCAAGGGATCGCTCTTGAGTATTTTCAGTGATGCAGCTGTTAGTCACATTTTTTATGCATAGTCTTGGTGCAGTCTTAAACACTGGCAAAATTATCCAAAGCTTCAAACAGGCTAATTATTCTGGATATTGTTTTTCTTCCTGGTGTAAATTGGTGGGGGTAGAAATGACAACAAGTTTCTGAGAGAGATGTCAACTGATTTTTTTTCTTGTTTATTTGTTTCACTAATGAGCAAGAAGAAGGAAGAAGGGGTACTGGGGCTTGGGCTTTGAGAACCCAGGGCACTCCCATAGGACAAAGAGGAGTGGGCCTTGGAGACACAAAGGCCATGAATGGTGGACATGCAGAGATTGTAGTGGTCACCATGTCTGGCATGGCTGATGGCCTCTAGAAGCCTATGATCTACACACAATTTTCAATATTCTTCCTTTGCAAAGTGTTAGATCACCAAGATCTGTTAATTCTCCACAGCCTCTTCTTTGGTACCTGTGGCCCTGCTCTGCTGTTTAGGTAAAACCTACAGAGGAATGTGGAGTAGCAGAGCAGAGGAGGAAAAGCAACAACGGAGACCAAGGCCCTCCCCCAGGACCCTCGGCAGTCACAGGGAAGAGGATGGGCTCCCTTGGTCCTGTGGGGTGGGGCTTTTGCTACTACATTTGTAAATTAAAGGATGACCCAGGAGTGCTGAAAACTTGGGGATACTTCAGTTCTCACAAATAAATATGATGCATGGGACAGGAACAGAGGTTCATGCCTGTAATCCCAGCAATTTGGGAGGCCCAGGTGAGAAGATGACTTGAGCCCAGGAGTTCAAGACTAGCCTGGGCAACATAGGAAGACCTTGTCTCTACAAAAAAATAAAAAGTAAATGTGATATAATTTCTGCTCTGAAAGGACTGAAAGTTTGGGACCTTGATGAACAGGTAGGATTCAAACTTGTTCTAGGCAGGTGAGAAAGTTTCAGCAAAGGCAAGAAAGTGGAAAATCCCAGAGCCAGCAGAGGTTTGCTGTTTTTTTCTTCTTCTTAACTGGGAGAAGAGCTCTCTCTGTTCCAAAAAACTTACTTAAAATGTACTTTTGGAACACAATCCATTTATTTATAAGCTAATGCCTTCCTGCATAGATTAGAAGAACAAAATGTATTTAATCTTCACAGATGCATGGCCAGAAAGAGATTTCCAGTTGAAAAATGAAAACACGAACAAACAATTATTTTCAGTCCCTCATTTGCAATCAGTAATGAGGTGGCATATTTTATTTTATTTTATTTTTTTGAAAGAAAGGAAAAGAGAGGAAAGAAAGTGAGAGTGAAAGAAAGAAAAAAAAAAGAATGTACGAGAGAAAGAAAGAGGAAGAAAAAGAGGGAGAGAGAACAGAATTCTTGTTCTACTGCCCAGGCTAGAATGCA